>VMDO01027725.1:0-24868 GCA_007922755.1 Pedetes capensis | reverse complement strand
GGAGAGAACAATCCCTGGAGAAGGACATCATGTTTGGAAGAGTGGCAGGTCAACGGAAAAGAGGAAAACCCTCCACCAGATGGATTAACACAGTGTCTGCAACAATGGGCTTAAACATAAATAAGATGGTTTGCCTGGCACAGAATCGGCAAATGTTTCGATCTGCTGTACATAGGGTCACTATGAGTCGGACTCGACTCGACGGCACCTAACAACAACAACAACATATGTGGAAAGAGATGATGGAAAAGCTCTATACAAAATGTCAAAACAAGACCAGGTGCTGACTGTGGATCAGACCATCAACTTCCCATATGCAAGTTCAGACTGAAGCTGAATAAAATTAGAACAAGTATACGAGAGCCACGGTATGACCTTGAGTATATCCCACCTGAGTTCAGAGACCACCTCAAAATAGGTTTAATGCATTAGACACAAATGACAGGAGATCAGAAGAGTTGTGGCATGACATAAAAGATATCATTCAAGAAGGAAGCAAAAAGTTCTTAAAAAGACAAGAAAAAAAGAAAAGACCAAATTACATGTCAAAAGAGACAATGGACCTTGCCCTTGAACGTCCAGCAGCTAAAGCAAAAGGAAGACATGATGAAGTTAAGGAACTAAAGATTTCAGAAGGCAGCTAGAGAAGACAAAAACAAATATTATAATGACATGTGCAAGGAGCTGGAGGCAGAATACCAACAGGGAAGAACATGCTCTGTGTTTCTCAAGCTTAAGGAAGTGAAGAAAAAATTCAAGCCTCGAGTGGGCAGTAGTGAAAGATTCTACAGGGAAAATATTAAATGATGCAGGAAACATCAAAAGAAGATGGGAAGAATACACAGAGTCATTATACAAGAAAGAATTGGTGGATGACCAGCCACTCCAAGAGGTTGCATATGAAGAGGAACCAATGGTGTTGAAGGACGAAGTGGAAGCTGCCTTGAAAGAACTGGCGAAATACAAGGCTCCAGGAATTGATGGGATACCAATAGAGATGTTTCAACAAACAGATGCAGCACTGGAAGCGTTAACATGTTTATGCCAACAGACTTGGAAAACAGCTACTTGGCCAACTGACTGGAAAGCATCCATATTTGTGCCTACTCCCGAAAAAGGGGATCCAACTGAATGTGCAAACAATCGGACAATATCATTAATATTGCACACCAGCAAAATTCTACTAAAGATCATTCAGAAGTGATTGCAGCAGTATATAGACAAGTATATAGACAAGGGATTCAGAAGAGGGCGGGGAACCAGGAACATCATTGCTGATGTCAGGTGGACATTAGCTGAAATCAGAGAATATCAGAAAGATGTCTATCTATGTTTTATTGACTACGCAAAAGCATTTGATTGTGTGGATCATAACAAATTATGGATAACACTTTGGAAAATGGGAATACCAGAACATCTAATTGTGCTCATGAGAAATCTGTACATGAACCAGGAGGCAGTTGTTTGAATAGAATGAGGAAACACTGAGTGGTTTAAAGTTGAGAAAGGTGTGCGTCAGGGCTGTATACTTTCACCAAAACTCTTCAATTTATACATTGAGCAAATAACCCGAGAAGCTGGACTTTATGAGGAAGAACGTGGCATCAAGATTGGAGGAAGACTCATTAACAACCTGTGTTATGCAGATGACACAACTCTGCTTGCTGAAAGTGAGGAAGATTTAAAACATTTACTGAGGAAGATCAAAGATCATCCCCTTCAATCTGGGTTACAACTAAACATCAACAAAACAAAAATCCTTACAACTGGGTCAGCACGCAACTTCACAATAAATGGAGAAAAGATTGAGGTTGTCCAAGATTTTGCTTTGCTTGGCTCTATAATCAACACCCGTGGAAGCAGCATTCAAGAAATCAAAAGACGCATTGCTCTAGGAAAAGCTGTGGCAAAAGATCTCTTTAGAGTATTGAAAAGCAAAGATGTCACATTGAAGACGAAGGTGTGTCTGACTCATGCCATGGTATTTTCAGTGGCAACATATGGTTGTGAAAGCTGGACATTGAATAAGAGAGACAGAAAAAGAATTGATGCTTTTGAATTGTGGTGCTAGAGACATCTATTGAATATACCATGGACTGCCAAAAGAACCAACAAATCTGTCCTAGAAGAAGTGCAACCAGAGTGCTCCTCGGAAGCAAGAATGGCCAGACTGAATCTTACATATTTCGGACATGTAGTGAGAAGAGATCAATCCCTGGAGAAGGACATCATGTTTGGGAGAGTGGCAGGTCAACACAAAAGAGGAAAACCCTCCACCAGATGGATTGACACAGTGTCTGCAACAGTAGGCTTAAATATAAATAAGATTGTTTGCCTGGCACAGAATCAGCAAGTGTTTCAATCTGCCGTACATAGGGTCACTATGAGTCGGACTCGACTTGACGGCACCTAATAACAACAACAACATTAGTTGCATCCAATTTGATAACACCTAAGAACAAGGAAAGAACAAATTTTCAAATGTAACTCACACCTGAATCTAACTCACACTCAGGTTTTGGTGATTCCTTAGAGGAATAAAAGTTAGTTCACAACTTTAATTCACTTCTTTCAAATGCTACTTGTCCACAGAGCAACTGAATAATACTGCATGCTTACCAATAGGAACTTTTACACATTTAACAAGTCCCGTATGATTTAGAGTTTTGCCTGCAATTGCTCAATTGTTTTTTGTGCACTGAGTAAATCTTGATCCATACTACAGCTACCCTCAACTCTACTGCTCCTCTCTTTTTCATTCCAAAAGAGGCGGACCTACGTGAACAACAGAGATGGACAGTGGAGTTGAGTGTGAATGTATCCCTGTGGAAATCTGCCCTGATCTTGTGCCAACGGTGAAATCACCCACAGATTGTGGATTGATGCTATGCAAATTACGTGTGCAATTTCATCTGAAAACATCTCATGCCTTAGTTATTAAAACATGAGAGGTTAATAATTGCTTATTCCAATTTATTGCATACCATACTTATGGAGCCTGCAGGCATATCCCTGTGGCATCCAATCCCATCAGATCTTGGAAGCTAAGCAGGGTCAGGCCTGGTTAGTACTTGGATGGGAGACCGCCTTGGAACACCAGGTGCTGTAGGCTTGGGAGATGGACCTGGTAACCCACTCCCAAAAAACAATCAGCCATTGAAAACCCTATGAACAGAAGAAAGCACTGACAATAGTGTTTCGCCTGTTGTACGCAGGGTCGCTATGAGTAGCATACGGACTGGACAGCACCTAACGAAAACAACATACTTACGGAAGAGGAATGTCAGAAATGTAAAAGATTATCATACACAGCAAAACTAAAATCTGAAGTTGTTCTGCACACAGGGAGGGGAAAACCCAAAGAGTCTGCAATTTTTTTTTTTATTTGAGACAACAATATTTGACTGTGGTGGAAACACAAAGAGGCTATTAGCAAGTGTGAGATGTCAGGAAAGAAATTCATGGATCTCAAGAAAGCATGATTTCCAAAAATTGATGATGTAATTTTACATTTTTTTCAAGAGAGATGCAAAACTGGAATGCTTGTGAGTTATGATCTCCATTGGGAGGAGGCGATAAAGGACAGATCTTTGAACATTTCTCAAAGTCATTTTAAAGCCAGTAAAGGATTGGCCATAAAGTTCACATGTCAAATGGAGCTGCTTTTGTGACGTAAAATGACCACATGCCAAAAATTCCCAAAAGATTTTGAACAAAAGTTCTTGAATTATCAGGAGCACATCACCAACCTGAGAAAGACGGAAAATTTTCTGATGGGGTATATTGTCAATGCTGATAAAACTGCTATTGATCTTGTTATACCTCTAAACTATAGGTTGGAGAAGAAAGGTATGAAAGAGGTACTGTTGAAAACCACTGGTTGTGAAAAAAACTTCAGGTGACAGCAAATGATGATGGGAAGAAACTCTAACCCTTTCTAATTCTGAAAAGAATACTTGACCTAAATCAGAGACATTTCTGAAGGATGTTATAGTCAGAGCCCAAGAAAAAGGATGGGTGATAGAGGAGCTGATGTTGGCATAGTGGTTATAAGTAATACATAATCATAGACCTGGAACCTCTTAAAGATCAATGATTGTTTTTGATACATTAAAAGGGCATCTTACTGAATCCAGAAGGACCAGCTATACAAGATCAAAACTTAGCTAGTCATCCTATGTGGAATGACATCAGTATTGCAACCACTGGACTTATCCATCAACATGTTATTTAAAAACAAGTTGAGGCAACAATATTTGACCTGGATCCTGCCAGTGAATTAAAAGAAAGGTAAAAAATCAAAAAGAAAAATATCATATGTTCTCATTCATATGTGGGTGCTGAAGCATACTTAAAGGAAGGTAAAATCAACTAAATTTAGCATAGAAGGGACAATATAAGGAGTGGAAAGAAGGAGGGATGGATCTAGCAGAGGGAAGCAAAGATTGGAGAAGATGGGATGGGGGAGGGGCAATGAGGAGAGATGAAGGGGAGAGGTCAATCTCAATGTAAACATCACAACTGCATGAGTATGTTGGAAAAATTGGGGAAGACAATCCAAATAAGTATCAGAGTTTAACTACAAATAAGCCATAAGGCTCTATAAACTTTGTAGGTTAATGGAAGCATTGCTAGAAGTGATATCAAGGATGCATAATGGAAAAGACCAATGCTGTATGACTCTGTACCCCATCATCATTTACTACTAAAGGAAAAAATAAAGAAAGGTGAAAAATCAAGCAAGTGCCTCCTTCAGAAATCATGCATTAGGTGTTGATGGCATGGAAAGCCATTCCAGAGAGCATGGTTGTTAAATCTTTCAAGAAATGTTGCATAACTAATGCTTTGGACAGATTAGAAGATGACACTTAACAGGAGAATGTTGAAGACAAATATGATAAAGAAGTGATGGAGAGCACCGATAACATTTCAGTTCTGAGCAGTGATGACCAGTGTGATCAATAATAGATAAATTATAACAATATAATGAACAAAATAATAAATTATTACATTATATTCATTTTACATGTACAATCATCTAGTTTTCCTAAAAACTAGCTCTCAACTGCAAATCCAATCCACAGGTGATTCTAATCTGCATTTGATATTTTTTTGCCCTGTAAATCTATTGAAAGTGTAGAGACTCAGGATTCGGGAGTATGTGGCATACAATAAGATATACATATAAAATATTATGAAATTATATATATTATGGAAGAATTATAATAGTTGGTATAAACTTACATCCACAATTGTATTACTGTATTGTGTAAATATGTCACATTATTTAATTTTATTGAAATCTGACTCTTAAGAAATTTATTTGTAATTCAAGAGGACACTCAACCCCATGCTAAGAGTTATAGATAATAGGACTGGAGAAATGGAAACTTCATTTAAATCAAAACTGGAAGCTCAAAAAATGACCCAAGACCTAATAATAAGAACAATTGGTAGCCAATTGATAATTCCATTTAGAGTTTATTTGATTGAATAATAATTATCTGATCTTACAGTCTGATTCCTACATAATTTCATTTAAAATTCACAATGCCACTGTGTTTTTAAACTTGCAATAAAGTTAGTTTCCAAAAAAAAAAATCTTAGAGGGTCATTTACTTATTCAACAATCATTAGATTTCAATTAGGTTACTGTCTTCAAGTCACATTTACATGTACACCCATTTTTTGGCATCTTACCCTTACCACCATGTTCAAATCACTCTCACAAAGGTCACCAATTATTTTGTTAATTGCCAACGAGCAATTTTTGTTATAATCTCACTTGTACTTTCTGTGTCCTTTGGCATTGTAAACTCCTCTCTCTATCTTCCCCTTTCCTCTTCACTGGTTTCTCTCACATCATTTTGCATTTGGCTCTTCGCCTGTTCCTAGCTGAGATTCCTCTGTTCCTCTCTCTCAAAATTCCATTTATATCTTTTAGTATGCTCCTTCTACAAACTGTACTTAAGATAATGCATCTATTATTAAGATTTTGGCCACCACTCATGCACTGTTGGTTACAGAATCATCATATGCGATTCTTGTTTGTAGTCTATGATCCTGAAGTATATTTCCAGATGTAGATATTCCTGGAGGTTCCCTTTTATAACCCGCTTCTCTTCTCATGTGATCTGCTTTACATAATTGGCATACTCTGTCTCAGAAGATTAATTAATGACTATTTGTCACAGGTTGTCAAATAGGCATATACATCACTAACATCTTCTGATCTTCCATCCCATGTACCCAACTGTACATTGAGGCATTCCTGCCTCGCAATTGAGAAAGCATGACAATACACCATATCCACAGATGAACATGCCGCCTACCCACAGGTTTTGCTTCCTCTCTAACCATCACATCCTCTATTTCCTAATTTTCCCTATTCCCCAGTTCCACTCACAACATGCTCTCACTTCCTCCATAAACATGTACCATAGTTGCAATTTTCTTCACTATCATTACCATATGGATGCATTTCTCATCATTTTTACCAAGACTACTGAATTAGACTCTTCACTGTTTATCAAGACACCTATTTTACTCACTTTCCTCCAATTCCCCAGGGATACAGTCTTCATTCTGTGCAATAAAGGCTTGCTAACATCCAAAGTCAGCATACTGCCCTCCTGAAAATTATCCACGTCCTCTCTTAAGCCACCTGATTAAAAAAAAAGAACTCTTTATGCTATGACTACACTGTCCTTTGCAATTTGTCCTTCATGTTTATGACAAACCTCATCTGTTGCCCTTCTTCCTCTGGCACTTTAAGATCGGGCACTCAGTCTTTCCCCAGCACTTTGTGCCATCTGAAATCTCTCATCTCTTTCAAATGTTGTTCTTTCTCTGAATGTCTTTCACATTAATAGAACTGTAAAACTTCATCCATGAAGTCTCATTTTAGGTTAGCTCCTCCAGGAACATTCCCCTGACTCACTCAGGTTCA
The DNA here is from genome assembly GCA_007922755.1 of Pedetes capensis. Taxonomy (NCBI): domain Eukaryota; kingdom Metazoa; phylum Chordata; class Mammalia; order Rodentia; family Pedetidae; genus Pedetes; species Pedetes capensis. The sequence continues at coordinate 17,919 of VMDO01027725.1, read as the reverse complement.
ACTTGTGACTAAAAATGAACTGTTAACCTTTTCTCTGCTGCACACTTTTGTTTTTCTTTTATTTTTCTTTTACTCTTACGTTCCTTTATCTTTTGTAGTACTGGGGAGTTGAACCCAGGGCCTTATACATACTTTGTAAGCACCCTGCTACTTAGATGAACCTCTGTTGTTGTTGTTGTTATTGTTGTTGTTGTGGTTGTTGTTATGTGCCGACGGGTCGGTATCCGACTCATAGTGATCCTCAGAGGGTTTTCAATGGCTGTTTCAGGATTGCCTTGGGAGTGGATTGCCAGGTCTTTCTCCCATTTTTGCGGTGCTGGGAATTGAACTCGCAACGTCAGAGACTGCAGTGCAGCGCTCTACCAATTGAGGTAAATCCCAGCCCCCAGATGAACCTCTAGCTCCTTTTTAATTTTTTATATTCAAATAGGGTCTCAGTTATGCAGGCTGCCTCTAGTCTAGAACCTTTGGTCCTCTTGGTTCCGTCTCAGGAGTCACTGGGATTGCAGGTATATGCCACTTCATTTGCCTTCTGCTCTGCAATTTACACACAATGTCTATCCCATATGATGACAGTGAAAGTTAATCAGTGAACACATTTAAAAGGCCATGTAGTGCTGAACTCATCATATTAAATCTTAATAAATATTATCTTTTTTTTTTTTTTTTAGGGCTGGGATTTAGCTCAGTTGGTGGAGTACTGTGCTGCAGTCTCTGAGGTCCCAAGTTCAATTCCCAGAACCGTAAAAATGGGAGAAGGACCTGGAAATCCACTCCAAAGTCAATCCCGAAGCAGTCAGCCATTGAAAACCCTATGAGGGTCACTATGAGTTAGATACCAACTCGACGGCACCTAACAACAATAACCAGCCTTTTTTTATATTCCAACTTCTATAGAATTTTTTCCTTCTTTTCAATTTGATTCATCTCCCACATATAGTGAGAACATGTGGTATTTCTCTTTTGGGGCTTGTGTTCATTCACTTAAGATAATTTTCTCCAGTTTCACGCATTTTCCTGCAAATGACATTATTTCATTTTTTGATTGCTGAGTAGTATTCCATTGTGTATATGTACAATAATTTTTTTATCCATTCTTCTGTTGAAAGGCAATTTGGTTGATTCCATATCCTTGCTATTGTGAAAAGTGCTGTACTGAACATGGAGATGCAAGTGTCTCTGTGGTATGATGACTCATCACCCTTTGTTTATATTCCCTGAAGTGGTATAACTGGGTCATATGGCAGTTCTATTTTTAGTTTTCTGAGGTACCTTCATATTGATTTCCAAAGTGGTTGAACCAATTTACAAATCTACCAACAATGTAAGAGGCTTGCCTTTTCTCCACAGCCTCGCCAGCATTTGTTGTTATTTGTTTTATAGATCTTGGCCATTCTTGTTGGAGTAAGGTAGAATCTCAGCATTGTTTTGATTTGCCTTTCCCTAATGGCTAGGGATATTGAGCATTTTTTTTCATGTGCTTCATGTCTTCATGAGCCTCTTCAAACTTAGGAGAGTAGGGACAATTCAAGGAGGGGAAAGAAGGAGGGAAGGATCTAGCAACAGGAAGCAATGATGGGAGAATACAGAAGGGGAGGAGGGACAAGAAGGAGCAAGGAATGAGAGAAAGGTTGACCTCAAAGTAAACAGCCCAACTTTAATAGTTTGGGAAATAATTATAATAATAACAACAATACCAAAGGATGGTAATAATGCAAATGGGCTAGATTATTCATGTAATACTGTTGACAATGTAAAAAGATATATCACTGCAGAAAAAAGTGTGGACTTAAATCATAATTGGGATACAAGGGTATACAGAAAAATATTCCCACAAAAAGACATGCAGGTAGAAGAGAGGCCATTGGTGGGGAGGGTGGGGGATAGTAGGGGCACAAGAGGGTAAGGGGGAAGTTATCTGTGAAATGTACAATGAAATGCATATATGGAAATGCCACAATGAAATGCATGTCAGAATGGAACACATGAATTCGTATGTTAAAAATTTCCAACAAAAATATCAACTATCATTATCCTTGATAATTACTATGGTTTACCATTATTGCATATATTTGTCTCACTAGACATTGTACTCTTTGACAGTGAGAACCACATCTCCTAAATTGTCCACCATAGAAGATTTATGTTTTTACAATTTCTTGGGGCTACTTCTAGATTTAGATAAGACTGGGTAGAGAATATGCACAAAAAACCAAGATTATGAGTTTGACCCTGCACAGACAGAAATGCAAGTAATGTTTGTATTCAAAAAAGCATTTATATCTATAAGTTCTGACCATTTATGCTATTCTTCCCTGGTCACTATGGGCAATGAAGTGTGTACATGTATGTGTTGTTGCTATTAGGTGCCGCTGAGTTGCATCCAACTCATAGCAACCCTATGTACAAAAGAATGAAACACTCCCTGGCATTGTGCCATGCCTAGCAGTAGTCAGTACTTCCCCACTATTCATAAGGTTTTCAGTGGGTTATTGTTTCATGTTTTGTGACTTCAAGAATGGATTTCCAAATCCATCTCCCATTTTTTGTGATGCTGGGGATCACATCCAGGAGCCTCAGTGAGTGCAGAGCAGCACTCTACCAACTGAGCCAACCCCTATACATGTATGTAGATGTCTGTATATGTGTGTATATGCATGTGCATGTCTGGGCATATACACACATGTGTATATATGCATGTAACTTCTTGGTGTGCTCTCACTGAAGCATGCCTCCCTCAAGCTTTCCACTTAAGCCCAAAAATCATGTTTGCAAAACTAAGTGCAAAATGTTTTCTGCAATATGACTGTCAAGTCATATTGGGTCTACAACAGGTGTGATCCACAAGCATTGATAGCTGAATATATTTAAAATCATTAGGCCAGGGGTGGTAGCGCACGCCTGTAATCCCAGAGCCTTGGGAGGCAGAGACAGGAGGATCGCAATTTGAAGATCAGAGACAGGCTGCATAATTTAGCAAGACCCTGTCTCAAAAAGAAAAGAAAAGAAAAAAAAGGGCTGGAGGCAGCAGTTCAGTTGTCCAGCACTTGCAAAGCATGCAAGCATGAGGCCCTGGGTTCAACCCCCAATACCACCTAAATAAATAAATAAATAAATAAATGCAATATATACAGTAAACTCATTAATCTCATGTCTTATGCTGTCACCTAGACTAAAAACCTCACAGGCATCCTCAACATTTTTGCTTCCCACAAACACTTCCATGGGAGAAGGGCCTGGCAATCCACTCCCAAGGCAATCCTGAAACAGCCATTGGAAACCCTATGAGGGTCGCTATGAGTCAGATACCAACTCAACGGCACCTAACAACAACAACAACATAAACACTTCCATATCACTGCAGTATCATTTCTATAATACCTCTCAAACATCTGACTGTGATTCAATTCTGTTGCCACTTTGCTGGTTATAAGCTTTTCACCATCTGAATCTGAGCTTCTACCAATATCCATTCTTCCCCCACTTACATAAATAAATATAGAACTGATTGGGGTTTTGTTTGTTTGTTTATTTGTTTGTTTTTGTCTGCTAAAAAAGTATTATTACTTTACCTTTGCCTAACAAGTAAAGCTTCTGAACTCCCTGGTACAAAACGTATGTTCTCAAATTATTTATCTGTAGTGACAAGCATGAGAGATGAAATGCACCAGCTCAGCAACTCTAGTGCATGTTCTCAGGGCAACTTCATTCACATTCATTCATGCTAACGGTTAGTACTTGCATGGGAGACCACCTGGGAGCATCAGGTTCTGTAGGCTTGGAAGAAGGACCCAGCAACAGGCTCCCAAAAAATGATCAGCCATTGAAAACGCTATGAATAGCAGAGAGGCTCTAACAATAGTGTTTCGCCTGTTGTACATAGGGTCCCTATGAATCAGGTGCCGACTCAAAGGCACATAACAAAAACAATAACAAAGGTGTCCATCTTCTAATTCTCCAGAGCTGGGACCATGTTACTTTATTCAGCAAAGAAGACCTTGTCAATATGGTTGAACTACAGATCTTGAGAAGGGAAGAATTTCAGGATCATCTAGGTGGACCCAGTGTCATCATAAGTGGCTTTTAATGCACAGGCAGGAGGAATAGAGTGAGAAAAGGGAAATGAGATGATGGTAGCAGAGGAGGGAGTGAGGCAATTGCAAAGAAAGGGCCCTCAGCCAAGGAATGCAAAACTCCAGAAGCTAGAAAAAGGAGGGAAACAAATTCTCCCTTAAAGCCTCTGGAAGGAACCAGCCTGCTGACATCTTGACTGTCATCCATGACACCAACTTTGCACTTCAGACTTCCAGGACTGTTAGACAATAGCTTTGTGTTGTTTAAGCCAGCACACTTATGGTAATATATTGCAGCAGCAAAAGGAAGCTAATATAGGAAAATCACCCACATTTTAAATAAACTAACCATTTTTGCTTACTCAGTCTTTTGTTAATGATAAAAAACAACCTACCTGAGCTTCTCTACTTTTCCCTGTATCTCCTACACAAATCTTGACTAAATAGAATTACTTGTATAAGCACCATGGTGCTATATGAATCAGATAAAATGTTCTTTTTAAAAAAGGTGATAAAATAGTCAGTTGGATAAAAGTTGTAAAATAAATACATAGCAACTGCTAAAATTATAGGAGACCATTGTTCTGGACTGAGTTTCTATACTAGTGTACAACAGAACAGACCAAACCAAAATGGAGTCCCTCATGTTAAATGTCACATAGTCAAAGTGAAACCTTAAGGAAGTAGATAGGTCCCCCAAACGACCAGTTTCTTGTCTGTCTAAATCAGAATGGTAAAGAAGTCTTCTAGGCTTTTTACAAGAAAGTAACCTGAAATAACCCAACATTAATCAATCTTTTTTCCCCTGTTGTTTTACTTCCTTGCTCTTACCTTACAAAACCCACAGTTCTTGCAGAATAGGGGCTGCTCTGATTCATGAATTACAAATGAAAATCAGATCTATAGTTAAGTTTGTTGTAATTCTGTCTTTTGACAGAGCAAAAGCAAATGTAAATACATTGCAAGATAATATAATTTATTTAAAAAATCAAACAAATAGAAATAAGGCAGTGATTAGTTTGAAGTTGGGATGATTTAAAGGATGTTTCAAGGAGGTCATCTGTTTTTGGACATCGTTTCTTATAAAGTACTTGAAATGAGATTTAAATAAGTGTGAAGAGTACAGAGACAAGAATAAGTAAGGTTATAGGGGGGATAATGTCAAAGCATATTGAAATATAGGATCTGATAGATAATTCAGTCTTGAAGAAAAGATGGACACTTAATGATAAGGACTGAGGAAAGTAAAATTCTCAGACAAAAAGATCAAAAATAGGAATGAGTAAATATATTTGGTGGCTATGGGTTGTGGGGTTTAATACTGAGAAACTGATTTATTAGATAATGCAAAGTGAAGCAAAAACTGGTAGACTGGAGAGTAGTTATAAGAAATTGTTGTTGAATGATACATATATTAGTAAGTGTCGCAATTAAACAGCTATAGGATGATATTCCTCTAGAAAATTCTAGTATTGTATAAGAAATGTAAATCTTGGCTGATTTCTAAGGTAGCAGAGAGGACTAGATTCTACTATTGTTATCACTAAAGTGGGGCCCTCATTTCACCTCTGCCCATGCTCCTAGAAGAAATGTCTGGCACCCTCATAACTCAAAAAAAAAAAAAAAAAAACTCTTAATTTATTTGTTCTCTCAGCTGAAAATAAGACATGTGTTTCAATAGTAAACAAGGTGTTTAATCCATGACCTTACATTTCGTATTGTTGTTGTTGTTGTTAGGTGCCATTGAGTTGGTGTCCTACTCATAGAGTGACCCTATGTGCAATAGTCAAAACAGTATTGTTAGAGCTTCTCTGCTATTCATAAGGTTTTCAATGGTTGATCTTTTGGCTGTAGGTTTCCAGGTACTTCTCCCAGGGCTACAGCACCTGGTGTTCCCAGGCAGTCTCCCATCCAAGTATTAACCAGGCCCAATCCTGCTTAGCTTGTAAGATTTGACAGGGTGGGTTGCCACAGTGGTAAGGCTACAGGCTCATTTCATATTATGTTCATGAAATTTGTTTTGTTTTGTTTTGTTTTGTGGCTGTGGTGTTTGAACCCAGGGCATGTGCATGAAATTGTAAGAGCTCTTTTCTTTAGATGAAAATATGTCAAGAGGGAACATATATGAGTTAACAAAACATATTCTAATAAGGATTGATTTCCATCTTTGCTAATTTCAATCAATAAAATTAGAAGACTATAATCAATGTTTACTTACTGTTCTGCATTCTGTTTTCCTATTTAAATAGCATTTTATGTGACCATGGTCATCTATTTTTATATGTGATGAACCATACAGAAATGTTTGGTAGTGTTTTTCAAACATTGTCATAATTCAACATGGTAGGATAATATCCCTTTCTGTGTATCACTACAGAATGTGCAAGGAAACACCCCTAATACAGACTCAGGAGCTTTTCTCTTCTTCCTCACATATAACTATGGCCTTTTATCTGAGTTCCACTTTCGTCAAGCATTATGTATGCAGTTGAACATGTACACAAAATTAGGAAAGTACCTATTCTTAAATGCGTTTTCTTGGGATATTTTAAAAAGTTAGAAATATCAGATCACAGGATCTAGTAACACTGTTGTTTTTGTTATTAGGTGCCATTGAATTGGGTCTGACTCCTACTGGCCCTATATAACAGAACAAAACACTACCTGACATGGTACCATACATATGATCTTCTTTTATGTTTGAGCCCATTGTTGCAGTCACTGTGTTTCTTCTCATTTTTAGTCATGCCACATCAACAAATGGAGGTCCCAAGGGCTCTGCTCCATTCCATCATTAAGGTTGACTCTACTTTGAGGAGGCAACTCTTCCCTAGTTGTTTCTTAAATGCCTTCTAGCATGGGGAACTTATTTTCCGGCAGTATATTTGATAGTGCATCTCTGCTATTCATAGGGCTTTTAATGCCTAGTTGTTTTCAGGAGTGTTCTCCTGAATCCTTCTCCCTAGTCTGTTTTGGTCCAGAAACTCCGTTGAGACATATCCACCATGGGTTGCCCTGTTGGTATCTTAAATACTAGTGGGATAGCTTTCAGCATCACAGCAACATGTAAGCCCCCACAGTACAACAAGCTGATAGACATGTGGGGGAGTAAATATTGTAGTTCTTGCCAAATCAAGTACCTGTTTGACAACTGCTTTCATTGATTCAACAAAGACTCTCTGAGTTCTAACTATGTACTAGGGACTATTCTGGGCATTGAAAATACAAAGATGACATTACACAAACAAACACCCCAAGTCCCTGGCCTCATGGATTAAACATTTTAGGATAGATGAATAATAAGCACATTACAAATATAGTTTGTGTTATGATAATGTTCCTGTGAAAATACAGAAGGTGTTAAGGAAGCTGGGGAGGGGCAGTGATGGCTGCTACTCTGTAAAGGATGGCCATGGAAGACCTGGAGCAGAGGATGCAGGAGGAAGGGAGGGAGCATTTAAGACAGGGTCACAGGAGAGCAGGAATGTCCTGAGACTGAAAGGTGATCAGCATCAAGGAACAGTGTGGGCAGTACAGCTGAGGTCCAGTGAGAAAGGGGTGAGTAAGAGAAAGTAAGTCCAGAGTTCAGAAACACTGTACAGATGAGCTGGGGACTTGCAAGGTTTCTGACTTTGCTCTGCAAAATATGAGAAATAACTGGAGGCTCCAAACAGAAATGGTATAAACTAAGCTACATATTGAAAAAATCACTTTGGCCACATCCTGTGTGGAGCACAGTGGCAGCCAGGAGGCCAGGTTAGAGGTCCCTAGCAGGATCTGGTCAAGAGATAATGCTTTTGGGTCAGAGGGGTAGCAGGGGTCACCCACACTATTTTTATAGAGGTATCACATACAGAAAGGTGCACATATCTTAAATATTAGCATGAATAATTTCACTAAATAAATAACAAACACACCAGGAGCTCCTCCATAATTTCTTCCCATCACTAACCTCCAAGGACAATCTGACTTCTAATAGCACAGGTCAGTCTTGCCTGTCTTTGCACTTTATATAAGTCATGGATTATATATTTAATTGTATCCTTCTTTTTTCTCTCAACATTATATTTGTGAGATTCATCCACATTATGGCTTGAAATATATATAGTTCATGCTCATTTTCTATATACAGTGCCACTGTATGAATAATTACATTATAAAATCTGGATATATTTTGAAAGGAATGTCAGTAGTTTGAAGACAGAGGGGCTGTGGAGTATTAGAAACACCAGTCAAGTCAGACTACACTTATGGTTTAGTCAGGTTTAACTCCAAATATGACTCCAAATATGACAAAAAACTGGGGCAATAGAAGGTTTGGGGAGTTAAAGCAGAAATTTGGTTTTGAATATTTTGAGTCTAATAACATCCCATTGGAGCTACCTACTGGGAGTTGAATATGTGAGTCTGCAGTTCCAGGAAGAAACATGAGCCAAATATAGAAATCCAAGAGTCATCAGGTAGAGCTGGTACATGAAACCATAAGATTAGATCAATTATGTGGGAAGTGAGATTAACTGCAAAAATCCCTGTGGTCACAATTGTGCCCACGGGCACTATAGCTTTTCGAGGTTAGGGAATTCATCAATTTTAACTGAGAGGGATTTGAATATATTATTCTTTAACCAAGATGAATCCTGTGAAAATTTGTCAGCACATTTAACATAAAGCCAACTCCAGTTTGTGTTTCTCCCTCAGAAAAGGCCACTGTGAGGGGAGAGGGTGCAAGGAGGGTACAATGGAGAGGGTATAATGCTATGGTAATCAGGAGGCAGGCTGTTTGCTAAGTGACATTTTTGTCCACATAGACCCTGATCTGTTACATTCACATATTTCAATATGAAGAAAAGACAAATTTAGCCTCCACTTTAATCATAAGGGCTAGGATTTAGCTCAGTTGGTAGAGCGCTGTGCTGTAGTCTCTGAAGGGCCCAAGTTCAATTCCCAGCACTGCAAAAATGGGAGAAGGGCCTGGCAATCCACTTCCAAGGCAATCCCGAAACAGTCAGCCATTGAAAACCCTATGAGGGTCGCTATGAGTTGGATACCAACTCCACGGCACCTAACAACAACATTAATCATAAAGCTAAAATACACTTAGTTTACATTATTCTAATTTTACAGTCGACATTCTCCTTTTGACAATAAGCTGCTGTTGAATGCACAAAGGCCCAATAAATGCTGACTAGATTATTCCATATACAATTCCACAGTATTTAGTGACAACCCTATGCATTTCAGTGTTCTAGATCTATGAAAGTTTTAAAAAGCTACCCTTACAGTCTAGCAAGTAGATGAGTACATATACTGAGATAAGATGGGAGTGTGCACACGTGTGTTAAGGTGGGTTTGAGGGGATGTATGCTCTTACTTAGGACCCAGAATCATAAAATCCTAAAATGTTAAATCCTAGAAAGATTGGTACCTAGAGGTCAGGCCCTCCTGTCTTGACCCCAGGACAGTTCATTATCATGAAGGTAGACCTGTGTTTTGGTGCCTGTCTTTGTTTACATGTTACAGAACCAAAGCTTGGGCAAGGTGACTGGACAGGTGAGGTATTCTTTTTAGATCACCATATAAACTCCTCAGATTTCATACAGTCTTTTTTCCCCCTTCTCCCATCTTAATATTTTCCTTTAGTGGTTGTTTTAATTCACTAAGATTTAGATAAAAAATAAGAAACATGTATTCATGATTGGCAAGGGAAGAAAGGAAGGGAGAGAACAGAGGGATGGCAGTAGAGGGGCTGAAGTCCTGGAGACAAGCACAGTGGGGGCAACAATGATCAAATTTAAGTAAGAATTAGGACAGAGGTGGTACTTGGGAGAGAATTGGGTCTGACTCCCAGCGGCCCTATATAACAGAACAAAACACTACCTGACATGGTACCATACATATGATCTTCTACGTTTGAGCCCATTGTTGCAGTCACTGTTTCTTCTCATTTTTAGTCATGCCACATCAGCCAATAGAGGTCCCAAGGGCTCTGCTCCAGAGAAGCAGAGAAGACGGTTGGTTGCTCCCCATACTCACTATTCTCTTTCAGAGTTTATTAGAAGGGATGCCATGCAGTAGTGTATGATGAGTTGCCAAGTATAAAGAAAAAGGAAGCCCAGAGAAGAGCGTAAAGAGAGAAATAAATTTACACAGGAGAAGTTTAAGAAGGATTTCACACAATTTATGGGCAGCCCTGAAATCATAACCCTAGTAGAGATTTCACTTCTGTTAACAGGACATGCCAGCAGAAGGCTGCCAGCCTGGGAATGTGTGGCTAATTATTTCTTGCAATTGGCATTGTCATGCAATTGGCATTGTCATAAAGGTCACGTGTCCAAATCTAATTAACTAGAAAGCTCTGTGAGCCTCTGATTCTGTCCCTGGCCACCTTTTGGCACATGGTGTCCAGACCCTGGCAGCTTCCCTGCTGCTCTAAATTCCTCTTTCTCCCTTAGCATGCTGAAGAACTTCAGTCAGGGTGTACAGAGAAACAAAAAAATGTCAGGATTAATTCTAAATATTCAAGAGACAACTCTGGTTGACAGATGACTTGAAACTGAAAATTACTGAGCACAATAGCAGACAACTGGGAGAATTAACTATCAAAGGGGGAGGGAAACTGGCAGAAGACAAGAAAGATGAATCCCTGCCAAGTTGGGAGCAGGAAGAATGCATACTGAAGTTATGAGGAAGGTGATGTGTACAAAGTGAGAATGTTGGTGGGGGCAGAGCCAAGTTTGCAAAAATTAAAACTTCCACTGGCTGGAGACCACCAATTTATCCCCTGTCTCGGAAATGGATGTGTGTCCTTTCTCTTGCCAGGCCCCAGACTGCTTGGGTAGTAGAGCTTATGGCTTCAACAGCTGCTGCTTATTACCCTAGAGGCAGTTTCATTCCATTGTAGGGCAAAATGATTCTTACGTAGAGATTGAACAATTAAGTACTTAGGCATCCTGCCCAAGAAGGGAGACAGTCAGGACAGCCACACTGCATTTGTAGGGTAAGAGAAGAAAATTTCTCTTCCACAAAGTGTAACAAATAAATCAAATTTTGGCATTGAGAGTACACTTAAAGACGTAAGTAATAATAGTACTTTAAATTACTATATCTAGCCTCTTCCAAAGGGAGCTTATTAATTTTCATTTTACAGTTGAAAGTTAAGCATAAAAAAATACTGTGAACCCATCCTAAGAAAATTAAAAAATCTGCCAAGCAATTAAACAATTAAACCAATACATCATTTATGATATCACTTCAAGCATAATAAATCCATGTACAAATGTGAAACCTCATGTATACCCAAACAGATGAGGTGGAAAAGGAAAATAATTTGGTAACACAGTTCTTGTTATTTTTAGATTCCCTTTAAAATGTTGTAAATAATAAAAAGAGAAAACATTGTATGTTTCTTAGATAAAGTTTTGTTTTGTTTTGTTTTGTTTCGTTTTGTTTTGCAGTACTAGGGTTTTTTAACTCAGGGCCTTGCACTTGCGTGCTTTGTAAGTGCTGTGCCACTGTGCTGCACCCTCAGCCCATTTTTTTTTACTTTTTGAGAAAGGGTCTTGCTAAGTTATGCAGACTGCCTATAGTCTCAAATTTGAGATCCTTCTGCCTCGGAGCCAGAGGGATTACAGGAGTGCGCCACCACGCCCAGCTGAGTTTAAGTTGTTTTAATTGGTGTCTTCTGGATCCTCTGAGTCTCGTAAGTTTGGGAACATATGATTTTAGACCACATAATTGTCTGTTTTGACTTGAAGCCATTTCAAAACTTATTTTACACATACATTCACACATACATAGATTATAATATATGTGTGTATATGCATGTTACATGTAACACATATAATAGAATCACATGTTACATATGTAATACATATAATTACATATTATAAAAAACTATCTTTAAAATTATAGTGTGTTAGGTATACACATATCCCAGAGTTTTCTTAAAATTGATTTCTGTGGAAAGTTGATGCCTTCTATTCTTTTAGTTTTAATTCAGATATTTTTTATATAAAGCAGCTATCAGATATTTCTTGCTTTTCTAAAATATGAAAAAATAAAAATTATACTGTATTTAAGAAACCACTAATTATTGTCACCACACAAATGCATGACTTGCACTAAAGGTGATGTGCACTAATGCTCCTAGGATCTCTTTAAAAGAAATATTAAGTAGTGCTTAGGAAAAAAAAAGAAAGAAAATGCTTCCTTTCAAGCTTCTCTCTTCAACTTCCTGAAACACTACATTGGATACTTCACTGTAGGTATATTTACAAGTAAAAATTTGAATTAAATGTGGGTAACGTAACCATCAGTTTCATGAATTTTATCAAGTGAAAAAGACACTTGTTGAGTTAAAAAATAAGTGCAGAAATTTAGCATAATTCTTAGAGGATCACGCTGCCTTCTGATCTGAAGTCAAAGAAAGGATTATCTAGTTAATGTCTTCACCTCCCCAGAACATCTAGGGAACCATACCAAATCAGGTATTCTTTTAACTAAAAAAATATTTTCTTCAATACTTGGGGGGTTGAACACACAGCCTTGCACATGCTAAGCAAGTGGTCTACCACTGAGTTGCACCCCAATCCCTTTTGAATTTTAATTTTGAGACAGGGTCTTACTAAATTGCTCAGGCTGCCTCTGGCCTCAAACTTGCAATCCTCCTGCCTCAGCTTTCCCCTGGGATTACAGGCATGTGCCATGGCTCCTAGCCAGATCAAATATTCTTAACATAGGTTCCATAAACTGTGGCCCATAGGGCATCCATTTACCCTTAAACTTGTATGTGATGTGCTTTATTATGTGTTATATTTCTGTATGTTTGTGTATTTGCATGGAGAAAAGAGTCTAGTTTTCCTCAGAATCTCAGGTGGGTCTCTGATTCCCATATGTTGTTATTCTTGTTATTAGGTGCCATCAAGTCAGCATCCGACTCATAGTGACCCTACATACAACAGGGAAACACTATTGTCAGTGCTTCTCTCCTGTTCATAGGGTTTTCAATGGCAGATTGACTTTTGGGAGTGGGTTGCTGGGTCTGTCTCCCAAGCCTGCAGGACCTGTTGTTCCCAGGCCATCCCCCATCCAAGTACTAACCAGGCCTGATCCTGCTTAGCTTCTGAGATCTGACAGGATCGGATGCCACAGGGCTATGGCTGCAGGCCGATTCCCACATAGAAGTTTTAAAAACTGCTGAGCTAAAATATTTCTAAAATTCTTTGCGATCTCTCGGGCTTGTCAGATATCTGGTAGTCACATGCGGTCCTCAGGCGAGGGCGGACTTTGATACTCATCTTTCAACTCCACCTCTTTGCTTCTGGTCATTTTCTACTTTAGACAATACATCCAGGGTGAGCACAGGTAGCGTGAGACTTCAGAGAAGTACAATGCATTAAAACTGCCAGTAAAATACCTTAGTAAATTTCAGTGCAACACCATACCATATTTCACTCGATGTGAAAAGAGTAACAGGAAGACAGAGAAAACAGAAAGGTCAGAATTAATAACGGGAAGAAAATAAAGAATGAAATATATCTGTTGGCCCACCAGTTCCTTATATGCTCTAGGCAGAAACCAGATCTCCCCAAGGCATCCACACTCCCTCTGGTCACCTGTCCTCCAGGTGTCTTTGTTCATTCATGTTCTCCTTTCCTGGCAGACACCTCTAAGGGAGATGAACCCTTGCCAAATTCCAAAACACTGAGTGCATCAACATTGGATACCCTAAGGTGCTTCAATCTGCTCTTTGGGTGTCAATCATCTGAGAAGCTTTCTGTAAATGTCAGCTTCAACTTCAACATTATTTTTCCTCATTGAAAATGCCTTTCAAATTACAAGTCAAACAAATGGAAAAAAATATAATTTCAGATGGAACATTTCATACTAACACACACACACACACACACACACACACACACACAAACACACCATTATAAATGCCCACTTTAACACATCAGCCTACCTTTGCCTGGAATTAAACAATAGACAGGAAATGGCAAATTGTAGCCCATGGTCCAAATCCTGAATGCCATTCATCTTTACAGAGCCTAAAAGCTAAGAATTTTTTTTAATTGTGTACTTCTTGACTAGTAGGTACATATCACTGTCAGAGAATAAAAGAGAAAAATATTTTAAAAATAAATTTAATCTAATTCTATATATTAACATTGGTATACACATCTCAATAAAATAGTAACAACTAAAATATATCAAAGTATTAAATATAGTTTATCATGATCCAGCAAGATATTTTCCTCATGAATTCAAGAATGACTCAACATCAGAATATTTGGAAACACAATACTTATAGTACGTGATTCAATGAGAAAAACTAGAGGCCATATAAGAAAAACCCATAATGATATGAGGGAATGAAATTTGATAAAAAGGGCTATAATGGGAAGGAAGAGACACAACTATCTGATTCAGACAGATCAGGCAATCACATGTCACTTAGTTTATTTAAGGTTTATAGAAATCACTATCATTCTTTTCTCTGACAAAACATGCATTAAAAACTAAATAAAATACATCTATAACTGAAGGACTTTAACTACCTGTACATTTCCTGTTTGTAGAAAGCTATCTACCCTTTCCTTGCTGTAGCTATACTGCAACTAACTAACTCACTTGGAGAAGTAAAACAGGTCAGAAATGAACGCATACTTTTAAATTTTTCTTTTAATGGGAGAAACTGGTCTGGCATCCTGGAATTTATTTAATAAAATCAGGTCTGACCCTCTACTTTTATTTTGGGAAGGTGAATCTTATTCCAAATTTTATGCTCTGCCATCAAGTGCTCTGCACAGATAAGAGAATGCAGTGACCTCATGGCTAGACACAAAACAGTGCAGAGGTTGAATGGGCCCTGGAAGCACTATCTGCCTCTGAATTCCTGTTCTACTCATTATTAACCTGTGATCTTGGCAAGCTGTTGTTCCTTTAAGTACCACTTTGCTCACTTATAAATCATGGATAATGACAGTATCTTACTCATAATGTATTAGAGAATATAAATGAATACAAATGTGTGTGTACACATGCACACATACAGTTAAGAAGTGTGTAGCTTAGGCTAAGTGCCCAATAAATACTGGCTAGTTTTCTAGTAAAGAATTTGGAGACAGGCTTCTAGCTTTCACATAACATCATTTTCCAAGTAAGGGCCCACAAAGCCCAGCTGCATAGTAAGCAGCTCCAATTTGTAGACCTATGCACCCTTCTCAGCCTGCAGCTGTACCACTGTGGCATCTGATCTCGTCAGATCTTGGAAGCTAATCAGGGTTAGTATTTGGATGGGAGACTGCCTGGGAACACCAGGTGGTGTAGGCTTGGGAAAAGGACCCGGCAATCCACTCCCCAAATCAATCAGCCATTGAAAACCCTATAAATAACAGAGAAGCATTGACAATAGTGATTCATTTGTTGTACGTAGAGTCGCTATGAGTCAGACACCAACCAGAGAGCATTTAACAACAAAATGTGTACTCTTCTTTCGCTTAAGAGGAATTCCCTCCTCCTCAGCTGGTTTCCGCATGGCACAGCAGTAGAACCACAACAGAGCTCAGGTGGGAAAGCTGGGCCACTGGTTGCACAGGCATGTTTCACCCCAGCTAAACTCAAGCAGGTCTCATACCCAAGTCAGGCCAATCTGCATAAATGATGGTGTGAGGTAATACCAAGGGAGCACTTTATTTACAGAGAATTAATCAAAGAATCCCCCACATGTCTGTCAGCTTGTCATGCTATGGAGGTTTTCATGTTGCTGTGATGCTGAACTTTGTGCCACTGGTATTTCATATACTAGCAGAGCCACCCATGGTAGATGGGTTTCAGCTGAGCTATCAGTCTAAGTCAAACTAGGAAGAAGGATCCCACAGCTCACTCCCAAAACAATTAGCCATTGAAAACCCTATGAATAGCAGAGAAGCATTGCTGAATATAGTGCCAGAAAATGAGCCTTCCAGGCTGGAAAACATTCAAGAAATGACTGGGGAGGAGTTGCCTCCTCAAAGTAGAGTTGACCTTAATAATGGAAAGAGAGTTAAGGCCCTGGGACCTCCTTTTGTTGGTTTGGCACAACGCAAAATGAGAAGAAACAGTTTCTGCAACAATGTCTCAAACATAAAAAGATCATGTGCATGGCACAGTGTTGGATAGTGTTTCATTCTGTTGGCCATAGGCTGGCTATGAGTCACATAGAACTCCAATAATAACCCAACAATAACAATAAACCCAGAGTATGCTTTTTGCTCCTCAGCAATATTGTTGTTGTTGTTGTTAGGTGCTGTCGAGTAGGTATCCAACTCATAGCGAGCCTCATTAAGATTTTTAATGGCTGACTGTTTCGGGATTGCCTTGGGAGTGGATTACCATGTCCTTCTCCCATTTTTGCGGTGCTGGGAATTGAACTCGGGACTGCAGTGCAGCACTCTACCAACTGAGCTAAATCCCAGCCCTCCTCAGCAATAGACAATTAAAATTGTACCCATGTCACTAGGCTCCAGTTGGCTTTGGCTCAAATAACTAAAAGCATTGGAGATTAACATAATTTTTTTTAACTTTTAGGACACATAATCAGGAAATGTGTTATTTGTAGAATATAAGAACAGACATCTGTCCTTCACTAAAAGGTGTATGATATCATTACAAAAATATGGTGCCATTGTTTCATTGTTTTTTAAATATGATCAACAATCTGGTGAAAGATAAATTGTTCTGCTGGAATTTTATACTTTTATGATAAGTAGATTTGAATTCCTGGATGTAAAGACATATTTGGCAATGATTCTATCCCAACTGAGTTAATGGTGGCTCTGTCATCTCTTAATTGTCCAAGTGACTGCTTTTGACTTATATAATGAATTTTCCTTGACTATTATGCACTAGATCTGTCTTAAAATTTCAATGTAGCTTTTAAGAGAGTATACCTTGGAAAACTCTTAAGTTATTTTACAAATATATTGTACCTGTTGCTAAGGAAATTGCTTTGGTAGTATCTTGGCACCATCATGCCAAGAAAAATTATACAGTCCCTCTCAACTTTTATATCATGGCTATTCATAATTTATTTTTAAAAATTTATCAAAAATTTAACAAGTTTTGCAGGATATTTTAGGCATTCTACTCAGAAATATATAAACAACAACAACAACAAAAATCTTGTCCTTACACTGACAGAACCTCTCAGAGAGCAAGGACAGTCCTACAAAGTCAGCCTCGAGATCTCAATGACAGTAGATGACTAAACAAATAACTATACAGATAAAGTTATTTGAGGATTTCATATTCCAAAATTTTAGATAAATGAAGATTTCTTGGTCTTCTTTATTTAGGGCCAGAATAACATTCTTTATCTCCAAATACACTTTTGATCTCTCATTTCCTAAACCTGCAGTTCACAAGAGAGGAAGATAACCCCATAACTCCAACATACTTATAGTTAATGAGTAACTGTCAGAGGACAGTTTGGTCAATTCCTCCTCACCCATACCCTTACCAATCCTTCAGAATATTTTTACATAAGAATTCCAGCACTTCATATTCTTCACAGAAAGAGAATTGATTTCACTAGTAAATTTAGAAACCACAATAAAAGTTTTATCACTACTGTAGAGTGGCATCTTCCAGTGGTGGAGGTGGTGGTGACAGCTATGTAAAACAAGGTGAGAAACTTATGGATAAAGACAAATAAAAGAACAACAGAAAATGTCACTTACATTTGTTTTGAAAGCATGAAAAATAACCTAAATTTCCAATGTTTCACATGTACTCTACCTCACAGGTGAATCTCCATGGGTATCAATGTTTATTAATTTCCTTTTTTTTTTTTTTTTTTTTTTTT
>VMDO01027724.1:0-24870 GCA_007922755.1 Pedetes capensis | reverse complement strand
ACATTCAGTTGGATCCCCTTTTTTGGGAATAGGCACAAATATGGATCTCTTCCAGTCAGTTGGCCAAGTAGCTGTTTTCCAAATCTGTTGGCATAAACATGTTAACACCTCCAGTGCTGCATCTGTTTGTTGAAACATCTCTATTGGTATCCCATCAATTCCTGGAGCCTTGTGTTTCACCAGTTCTTTCAATGCAGCTTCCACTTCATCCTTCAACACCATTGGTTCCTCTGCATATGCAACCTCTTGGAATGGTTGGTCATCTACCAATTCTCTCTTGTATAATGACTCTGTGTATTCTTCCCATCTTCTTTTGATGTTTCCTGCATCATTTAATATTTTCCCTGTAGAATCTTGCACTACTGCCACTCAAGGCTTGAATTTTTTGTTCAGTTTCTTAAGCTTGAGAAACACAGAGCGTGTTCTTCCCTTTTGGTTTCCTGCCTCCAGCTCCTTGCACATGTCATTATAATATGTGTTTTTGTCTTCTCGAGCTGCCTTCTGAAATCATCTGTTTAGTTCCTTAACTTCATCATGTCTTCCTTTTGCTTTAGCTGCTCGAAGTTCAAGGGCAAGGTCCAGTGTCTCTTTTGACATGTAATTTGGTCTTTTCTTTTTTTCTTGTCTTTTTAAGAACTTTTTGCTTCCTTCTTGAATGATATCTTTTATGTCATGCCACAACTCTTCTGGTCTCCTATCTTTGTGTCTAATGCATTAAACCTATTTTTGAGGTGGTCTCTGAACTCAGGTGGGATATACTCAAGGTCATACCATGGCTCTTGTATACTTGTCCTAATTTTCTGCAGCTTCAGTTTGAACTTGCATATGAGAAGTTGATGGTCTGATCCATAGTCAGCACCTGGTCTTGTTTTGACATTTTGTACAGAGCTTTTCCATTGTCTCTTTCCACATTTGTAGTTAATTTGATTCCTGTATGTTCCATCTGGTGAAGTCCATGTGTATAGTCTCTGTTTATGATGTTGAAAAAATGTATTTGTAATGAAAAGGTCATTGGTCTGACAAAATTCTATCATGTGATCTCCAGCTTCGTTCCTGTCACCAAGACCATATTTTCCATCTACTGAGCCTTCTTCTTTGTTTCCAACCTTTGCATTCCAGTCACCAGTGATTATCAGTATGTCTTGATTGCATGTTTGATCTATTTCAGATTGCGGAAGCTGATAGAAGTCTTCCCTTTCTTCATTTGTGGCCTTAGTGGTATGTGCATAAATTTGACTAATAGTCATATTAACTGGCCTTCCTTGTATGTGTATGGATATTATTCTATCACTGACAACATTGTATTTCATGACAGATCTTGAAATGTCTTTTTTGATGATGAATGCAACCCCATTTCTCTTTAGTTTATCATTCCCAGCATAGTAGACCATATGATTGTCTGACTCAAAATGGCCTATGCTGGTCCTTTTTAGCTCACTGATGCCGAGAATGTCAATGTTTATGCGCTCCATTTCTCTTTTAACAATTTGTAATTTTCCTAGATTCATACTATGTACATTCCATGTTCCAATTATTAATGGATGTTTACAGTTCTTTCTTCTCATTTTGAGTCATGCCACATCAGCAAGTTGAGCACCCTGGGGCTTTACTCCATTTCTGTCATCATGGTAGACTCTACTTGGAGGAGGCAACTCTTCCCCAGTAGTCTTTTGAGTGCCTTCCAACTTGGGGGGCTCATTTTCCGGCACTATATCTGACAGTGTTTCTTTGCTATTCATAGGGTTTTCAATGGCTAGTTGTTTTGGGAGTGGCTCACCAGGTCCTACTCCCTAGTCTGTCTTAGTCTGAAGGCTCAGCTGAAAACCTGTCCACCATGGGTAACCTTGCTCATGTCCGAGGTTACAGTGGCAGAGCTCTCTGCCTCATCACAACACACAAGCCCCGCCCCCCCCCCCAGTGTGGCAAACTGACAGACATGTGGGGGCTATAAATGGTAGGGGGCGAAAAGAAGAAAGGAAGGCAAGGAAGAAAGGAAGAATGGGGAGGAAAGAAGGAAGGAAAGGAAAGAAAGAAGGGGAAGGAAAGAAGGAAGAAAAGACTAATGAAATGTCTGCCAACAGCTGAGTGGTTAAATAAACTATAGTGTATTCACATAATGGAATGCTATGCAGAAAGAAGAATTAATGATCAGCAGCTACACACAAAAATGTAAATTAATCTCAAAAGTAATTTTTGAGCACCTACTTTGTGGTTCCATCTATCAAAAATGCAAAACCAAGACACCTATGACAGGGTGGAGGAAATGTGGCAGAGCCTGAACAGGGCACAAGGAAGGCTCAGAGCATCCTTCTCTGCCCTAATGGGGGAACTAGCCATCCCTAGGTGTCCAGCTTGCAGAGAAACTGTTGTGGACTTCTCAGCCTCCATTCTTACAGAAGCAAATTTCCCTAATAAATAGTCTTTGATATAGCTAGAAATCTATATCTATACATCTACATATTCTGTTTGTTCTGTCTGGAGACCCCTGAATAATACAATGCCTATAAAGCCATAGTCTGGCAACATTTTTAGATCATTTTTATTTTATACAGAAAAAAAAACATGCTATGTAAGGTCTTGGTATATCCTCTCATCATGAATAATCATTTTATAAACAAACATGAAGTATCAAAAGAAAAATTATGCAAAGTACTAATTATAACAACATAAAGAAGTACACATTATTAAATTTTTTGAGTTCTTAAAACTTTTCTAGGTGGACCATATATGTCAATATTAAGTTTGGAAAACATGTGTTGACATTTAATAGTTAATTGAAAATATTAGTAAATTTGAAATGCTCAATATGCACCTAACATTGTGTGAAGACACTTATGTATATCATATCAGTTTGGCCTCACGGGCATTATGAGTTGGGTATTGATGCGCCCACTGAGAAGATGGTGAAATAAGGCACAGGACCCATACAAAGATGAGTGGCACACTTGGTTTACACATTTGGTGTCCCAATACCTCCCTTTAGTGGTGACTCTCTTTTTCCTCCATATCCTTAAATTGGAAGTATCATAGATTAGATGTCCTTCTTCCTCCTCATTCTGGTATCCAGATCATTTATCCTGTTCCTTCAGGCTCTCAATCCTACTTCCAGAATACCACAAGACAACAAACAACAATAAAATACATAAAATATCTTTGGAGTACAAGTCATCAGGCTACACTACTCACAACTCCCTTATTCCAGGTATCCTTGGTCTCCTAATCCCTTTATTCACTCAGGACTTTAGCATCTGGCTCTGCTTTTCCTTACCAATACTTTTGTTAATCTTTGAAGCATTTAACATGCAATACAGAAGAATCTAGTACTCCAGCTTCCTACTTCCATGACATCCTCATGTCCAAACATCTTTTCTATCATCTCACCTCAGCCTGAAACTTTCCCTTACCAGGAACTACACCTGCTCTATTATCTCAATATCAAGCATCATACACAATCAGGATATGCTCTCTCAGGATATGCCCCTCTCAGGATATGCTCTATGCTGCTATGTCAGTAATCAATTTGCCGTCCTCATCTGTCATGTTTCAGCAATATTTGACAAAAATCATCCCTTCTACCTTTGGGTTTTTTGGCTACTTATTTATATTATGGGTCTGGGATTTAGCTCGGTTGGTAGAGCACTGTTCTACAGTCTCTGAGGCCCCAGATACAATTCCCAGCACTGCAAAAATAGAAGGATGTGGCAATCCATTCCCGGGGCAATACCCAAACAATCAGCCATTGAAAACCCTATGAAGGTCACTATGAGTCAGACATGGCTTGATGGCACCTAACAACAACAACAAGTACTCACACCCATATGCAATCCCCTTCCCTAAGTGTGAGCCAAATCTAGTGAATTAAAAAATAGTGAATAGCCAAATCCGTTGGGATAGGAAAATGTTATGGGATGGGATGCTGCTTCCATGACAAAGTTACAAAAGACAGATTTTCATCTTGCTAGCTCTCTTTCTTCCTTTCCCAGCCCCACCTCCCTTGACTTGCTCACATCAGTGAGGCAAGCTGCCATACTAGAGAGACTTACCTGGCAAGAATTGAGAATGGACTTCAGTCAACAGCAGACAATCATTGACAACCTTAGTCCAATAACCAACAATGAAATGATTCTGTCTATAAGCAAGGGAGTGAGTTTGAAATAGGAATCCTTCCTGAGCAGAGCCTTGAAATGGAAGACCCAACTAAACCATGCCAGATTCTTGTAAACGTTAGAAACTATCAGATAATAAATGCTGCTTCAAGTCCTTAAGTTTTGAGGAAATTTCTTATGCAATAGCAGATAACTAATACAGAATACATAGACTGCTATTACCATTTTTTATATTTATATAAGTTGGAATGAGCTGGGGTTTACCTCAGTTGGTAGAGTGCTGCTCTGTGTTCTCTGAGGCCCTGGGTTCAATCCCCAACACCACAAAAATGGGAGAAGGATGTGGCAATCCACATCCAAAGTATTCTGAAAAACAATCGGCCATTGAAAACCCTATAAATAGTAGAGAAGCACTGATATAGTGTCAGGCATGGCACAGTGTCAAGGAGTGTTTCATTATGTTGTACATAGGGTCACTACAAGTCAGACCCAATTCAACGGCACCTAATAACATAAATTGGAATATAAAGGATGTTTTGCTTTCTTTGACTTCTTTAACTGAACATTATGTGTTTAAATGCATCCACTTTGGGGTTTTGTAATATTTCACTCAAGATATCTAGAAGTGGAATTATTTGATATATGGTATGCATTTGTTTGGGCTTGGGTTTAGCTCAGTTGGTAGAATGCTGTTCTGTGCTCTCTGAGGCCCTGTGTTCAATCCCTAGCACCACAAAGTTAAATGTAGTAATTTGTTGTTTCAGTTTTTTGCTCTGTTTCCTACTAACCTAGAAAATATAAAAATAATATCTTTGTTTTTTAAAATTTTCATTGTTTTGTCTTCCCCATTTGGATCTAAAATCCAGCTGGAATTCTTTTTTTTTTTAGGTTATGAAGTAGGAACCACGTTTAATTTCTTTGTGGTATTTATATAATATGGGCCCAATACCATTTATTCAGAAGGCTATCCTTTCACTACAGTTGCCATGAACCAACTCTACATATATGTATGGGTCTGCAAATTACATTGATGCTATAGATAAATTTGTAAAGAATTGAGACTCATAAAGTAATATATCTTTCAATCCACCATCTGGATGTGTCCTGACATTTACTAGCTTTTTTAGACTCTCAGAAGTATTGTGGTTTTCACTATATAGTCCTTGAAAAGTCTGTTAAGTTTATTCCTTGATAGGATTTAAGTAAATTTCTTTGAACCAAAAATACACATTTAGGAAAATACATACATCTTGAGACAAATCAAAACAAAAATATAACCTGTCATAAAATATAGGGTACAAGCTGGGCATGGTAGTGGCATACACCAGTAATTCTCAGCACTGGGGAGGCTGAGGCAGGAGGATGGTGAGTTCCAGGCTATATATTGGGCTACACAGCAAGCATTCTACATGAGGTTCCTTATGTTTTATTATAAAAACAGTACACACCTAAAATTGATACTCTATCTGTCCTTGGGATTACAACATTTAGGACAATCTTTGAAAGCACTAAACATATATACTAAATTGTGTATCAAATTGATCTGAGAGTATCTATTAGAAGGACATAAAGATTCCATAGACTGAAAACAGAAGAATCAACAGGAAAGAGAGAAAATGTGGCTTCCTCCAACCCAACATTTAAAAGTCCCTGGAAAATTTTTCAACAGGCTGACCTACAAACAAAATATGCAAATCTGCTCACAAATGATTGCAGTAAGAAAGGATCTGTTTTCCTAACATCTAGTCTATTTCCAAGAAACTAAGAGTATGTATGCCTGCTTTCACTTTCAATCTTACGTGTGTCCAAATGAAAATAATTTCAAATTGTCCTGAATTGAAACCAGAAATCCTTTGCTCATGAATAAAAGTAAGAAAGGCCTGAGTCTTTTCATTTATTAGAGGACTGTTTAGACTTCAAGCTTTGGGAGAGTAAAGGGACAGACATATATTATCAGAAAGCTTCTGCTCATCTTTGTAAAACATAGAGCCATAAATGAACCTAATCTGAACTGCTTTTAACACACTGACCCATCATTTGAAGAAACTCCAAATCAATCAAATGTCAGGGCATTTGGGCCTGATAAACTGCTATTAAAAACACAGTTGGCCAGGTGTAGTGGTGCACACCTGTAATTCCCACACTCCACAGTCTGAGGAGGATCAATGTGAGTTCAAGGCCAGTATGAGCTACGCAGTAAGACACTATCTCAAAAACTAACAAAGGAACACTTTTAAGCTGTAGTTACTTGTCTGTAAAATACAGATAATAACAGCTATATCTTAGCACGTACAAAAGAAAAATTTAATAATACCTGTAAAACATTTAGCACCATGCCTGTCATATGGGAAACACCAAATGCATTTTATATCAAATTACCATATGAATGCAGCCTTCTTTGCTTCAAGGTAGCCAGTGTACTATGAAACATAAATGTGGTGAAAGTAATTACATAAATATGTGTTCTTTTTCAGTAGTAATCAAAAATTGCCTGTTAAAGCCTGTCATTTTCCACTTGTCAATTGAGCTAAGATTTAAAGGACCATTATACCTAGTGGGAAAGAGAAGGAGAGATAGCAAATCTTTCCAGAAGCAAATTTCATAATATGTTTCAAAAATCTTGAAAAAGATCATACCCTTGCTGGGCATGATGGGGCACGCCTGTAATTCCAGTGACTCAGAAGGTGGAGGTTGGAGGATCGAAAGTTCAAAGCCAGGGGCAACCTGTGTAATTTAGTGAAAACCTGTCTCAAAATAAAAAATAAAAAAGAAGCTGGAGGTGCAGCCCAGTGGTAGAGCACTTGCAAAGTATGCACAAGGCCCTGAGACCGTGAAGTGCCACCACCACCCAACCCCCCACATACAAAATCATAACCTTTAACCAGCTTGGTCATTTCCACAGTTCTATTTGAATCCAGTAACAAGTATTTACTGAAGGCTTGCTCTGTGTCAGGGACTTTTGTGAGATCCTGGGGATTAAACAATCAGAAAGAGACAAACATCTCTGCCTTTGTGGAGATAAATTCCAGCAAGCAATAAACAAAACTGTAAAACACAGACTGTCAAATGACCCCAACTTCTAGGCAGAAAAGTGAAGCAGGGAAGAGGGAGAGCAGGAGCTGGCAATTTAGAATATAGCAAGTTTACATAGGGAATCAGAAGTAGCATCAATGAAAGTGGGATTACTGACTTCAGGAAGTGAGGAGGGAGGTCACCTAGATATCTGGGGAAATAGCACAACTGGCAGAAAGAATGGGAAGTGCTAATTACTTCTGGTTGAGAAACCCTGACAACCCCTCCCACTCGCATAACTCCAGAAATGCTCCTTTAGTTTCAACTGGACCAAGCACTTTCGGTTTCAACTTACTGGAATATATTAGAGGAGTGGCAATGCTTTTCATCATCTAGTTTCAGGGAACTTCACAGAGCCTCACAACCTTGGAAGAGGAAATAAAAGAGAGAGAGAAGTGAGGAGCCAATCTGCCTGCACTGAGGGGCAAGAGCAGGTAAGGACCTTTACTTTCCTTCCCAGTGCTCTCTCCAGTTCTCAATGAGCTCTGTGGGCAGTGGGGGTGGGGGTGGGGTGGAGAATAAGGCTGGCACAGGATGAAAAGAGACATAGAAGAGTCAGTTAGTTTTCTTGAAAACTACCAAGACCAGGATAGGCGGCAGGTGGGCCTGAGATGGGACCCAAGTTAGATGACATCGGAGAGCCATTACCATGACATCTGGTCCCTAAGTGCCACTGCTGGGCTCTTGTGCAGTTAGGCAACAGCAGACACAGGCCTGAACAGAGGGCGGGAAACTCATTAGGAGTGACTTTCTCTTTGCTCTCACATTGTTGACTGGGGCCACAATGAATTGCCAGGGTCACTCATGGAGCTTGCTCCTGCTGCAGGACTGCTCCTGCTGCAGCTAAGAAATGGAGAGGGCTGCCAGTGGGTTATTTCCAGGAGAAGGAAAGAACAGAAGTGAGATGCAGGGTGAGCAGCCACCCACAGCGCTAAGGACAGAGACAAAACCACAACCCAGGGTGAAAGATGAAGATCTCCAAAGCAGCATACTTTCTAGCCCGATGCCTGAACTTGGCTTCCAGGTGGATTTCCTCCTTCAGAAGTAGTGGGCCTCGCTGATTCCTAGTGCCACTCTCTCCCTACCCCTTGTCTGTGAAATCGGGCCCTGTACTTTACTAAAGGTCTGCCTCTGAAAGAACTTCCTGCAGTGTGGCACAAAGGGCAGCATCTTTGCTTACCTTGGCCTCTGCAGACCCTTGGGCAATTTTTCCTACCTCTGGAAACACTCCCCCCACCCACCCACTCCCACCCACTTCCCCCCTCCAGCTGGTCCACCTCCTTGTCTTTCTCTCCCCTTGCCAGCTCTTTCCCCTCTGCCTCTGCTATTCCTTCTCTTCCTCCTCTTCCCATTTCTCCTCTTTCTCCATTACCAAATGGAAAAACAAAGCAAAACAGAAAACCTAGCAGTGTATACCTGGAAATATGGGTACTCCTTTGAGTAACTTCCTAGTAGCTCTCTCAATCTGCTTCCTGATTCTTAGTCCTTATGTCATAGTTATTTGCAGCAACATTCAGCATTTACAATCGTGCCCTCACGCCCTCTCTGGGTTTAGGCTACTGTACAGTGAAGCTGATGAAGTTAAGTTTCAGGGTGCTGTTCATGCACATGCCCTTTCCAAGGAAAAGTCCCTAACTCTGTGTTCCCGTGGTCAAGTGTTTTCATAAAGTTTGCAAAAGGAAGTTATGTTGGTTCCACTTCTACAGTGGCAATGTGAGTTCTGTGCACTCAGATGCCAATGAAATAAGCACTACTAGTTGGGATGGAGAAACACAATTTTAAAAGCCTTTTAAATTATCTTTCGAGCATACATCAAATAAGAAAGCATGTATTCATTAGGGAATATCATGTTTGGGAGAGCAGTGGGTCAACAAAAAAAGGAAGACCCTCAACTAGACGGATTGACACAGTGGCTGTCACAATGGGCTTAAACATAAAAAAAGATCACGTGCCTGGCACAGAATTGG
The DNA here is from genome assembly GCA_007922755.1 of Pedetes capensis. Classification (NCBI taxonomy): domain Eukaryota; kingdom Metazoa; phylum Chordata; class Mammalia; order Rodentia; family Pedetidae; genus Pedetes; species Pedetes capensis. The sequence goes on along the minus strand of VMDO01027724.1, from coordinate 15,725 downwards.
AGAGTATTTCGTTCTGTCGTACATAAGGTCACTATAAGCCAGACCCAACTTGATGACACCTAACAAAAACAATAAGTGTTAATGAATGAATTTAAAAAATTTAATTTCTTGTATATTGCCAGGATAGAAAATAAATTCTCTAAATCCTATTCTATTTTCCACTTGATGTCTAGGGTAAATTTTCATAAGAATCCCAAAGGAACATTTTCCACAATAAATTAAATGGAATATTTGTGTTGCTAGAGAAGTTGTCAATAAATCACTGCTATGCCAACTTTTTTTAGTGAATACTGTGATTATATTTTCATAACTTTCTAAAATTATATAGATTTCCCTCATCTACCTTACTGATGCACAAAATAACTTGTCCATGCTTTTGAAAAGTTTTAGCATATATTAACTGTACAAAACATTTTCATATATGTTTGCCATGTACTTTGATCATATTCACTTCCCACACCCATTACCCTCTCTTGTCTTCCTGTTCATACTTCTTCCTAAATAGTGTGCTAGGGAATTTTATGACTTTACCTTCTGAGTGCAAAAGACTGGAACTCTAATTATTCCCATCTCTTCCTTTGTAGACAAGGACGACCCTGGACATGGCCTCAAATATCAACATGCCAGATCCAGTGTGCCTCATTGAGAACGTTAAAGGGGAACTGATAGTCAATCAGAAAGCCCTGGAGATTCTGCCCACCATCCAGCAGCCCTTGGTGGTGGTGGCTGTGGTGGGTCTCTACCGCACAGGCAAATCCTACCTGATGAACAAGCTGGCTGGAAAGAAGAAGGGTGAGTATCACCAGCAAAGCTCTGCTGAGTCCCTTCTCTCTGCTCTCACACTGTCAGCATCCACCAGGAGGATGAGAGAGAAAAAGTTAGAGACAGGGAGGAATACTGAACACTGATCTTCCACTCCCAGTTGGGCTTTTTGTGGGGGAGAAGGTAGGGAGATAGGATCTATGTATCTCAGGCTGACCTAGAACTCGTGATCCTTCTGCTTCTGCATCAGGCTCCTGAGTGCTGGGATTATAGGCATGCACACCACATCTGGCTCACAATTGGGCTTTTATTTGTTTATTTAGGATAAAATAAGTTTTTATTTGTAGTCTTATAGCTCAGATGAAAGCCTTAACTTGCAATACAATTCTTTGGCAGCATGTACAATATACTATTTATTTCCATAGAATGGAATCATACATGGACTGAGAGAGACTATAGGTTATATACTAGAAATCCACAAATGCCAGGAACAGAGTAGGAAAGACAAAGAAATGAGGCCTGAACACATAAAACCCTTCACTGGGATCTGTTGACCACAGCCAGAACCAGGGCTGGACCACACAATGGAGACAGGTTCCAGGACAGGACAGGAAGGAGGGCAAAGGTTGGGAAGGAGCTGCACTGGGTGTGGATTTAGTACCAGGTAAATTGCTGTTTACAGCAATTTATATATACAAAATCATTTGGCTCTCATTCTTGCAAATACCAGAAGCGGCACTGCTGGCTCACAGGGTGATTCTGTTTAATTTTTTATTAAGTCACTGTACCATTTTCCATGCTGTCTGTATATTTTAGGTTCCTATCAGAAATGAACAAATTCTGTAATTTTTTCACATCCTTACCCACCTTTGTCATTTTTTGTCATTCTAATAGGTGTGAAGTAATATGCTACAGTTTTAATTTACATTTCCTTAAATGACTAGTGATGTTGAACATCTTTTCATTTGCTTCTTGGTCATTCATATATCTTCTTTAGAGGAAGTATCTACTCGAAGGCCTTAGTTTATTTTTTAATCTGGTTGCTCGTGTCTCATTATAGGAATTCCTTATATGTTCTAGATATCAACCCTTATCAGATTCATGTCTAGCAAATATTTTCTCCAATTCCATTTGTTACCTTTTCACTTTGTTCATAATGTATTATCATATGCAAAAGTTTTTAATTTTGGTGAAGTCCAAGCTACCTATTTTTATTGGTGTTGTTGTCTATATAGTTTTGGTGCTGTATACAATAAACAAAATCATTGCAAATCCAATATCATACAGCTTTTCCCGTAAGTTTTCTTTTATGAGTTTTACAGTTTTAGCTCTGATTTTTAGGTCTTTCATCTATTTTGAGGTTTTAGGGGTGGGTGGGTTGTTGGTTTTTGTTATGGTGGTGGTAGGGTTTTTTGTTTGGTTGGGTGGGTGATTGGTTGGTTGGATGATTTTTTTTATTTTTCTTTTTTTGAGACAAGGCCTTGCTATGTAGCCAAGCCTGCCTTGGAACTTACACCAATCCCCCTGCCTCAGCCTCCCAAGTGCTGGAATGACAGTTGTGTACCACCATACCCTTGAGTTAATGGTGGTGTAGTATAACAGTCCAACAACTTCTTCTCCTTCTTCCTCTCCTCCTCCACTCTGCCTTCTTCATCCTCTTCCTTCTCCTTCTTTTTCCTTATTTTCCTCTTCTCCCTCCTCCTTCTTTCTCTTCTTCCTCTCTTCTTTGCCTCCCTCATCCTCCTTTTTCTTCTCCTACTTCCTCCTTCCCTTCCTCTTGTTCTTCTTCTTCACCTTATTCTTACTCTTCTCCTCTTCTTTCTTCTTCTTCTTCTTCTGAATGCAGATATCTAGTTTTCCCACTGTCATTTGCTGAAGAAACTATCTTTTCTTCAGCCAAATTTTCATAACCTTTTTTAAAGCATTCCATCAAATATATGAGTCAATTCCCAAACTCTCTATTCTCTTTTCTCAGTCTAGATGTCATTCTTTATCTCAATATCATACTATTTTGTTTATCACAGTTTTGTAGTATTTATGAGAATTCAGAAAGTGGGAAGCCTCCAAATTTGGACTTCCTTTTTAACAACATAAATGGATCTTTGGAGATTTAATGTGAAAATTGGGGTGGATTTTTCTACACTTACAAAAGATCCATAGGAATTTTGATAGAGATTCATTAACTCTTATATCACTTCAGATAGTAGTGCTTAGGAATATTAAATCTTCCTAGCCATTAATATGGAATGCTTTCTAATTATGTGTCTTTTGAATTTCTTTCAACAATGTTTCAACATTTTCAGTACACATATCTTAAATTTCTTAAAAAGTAACTACTTTCTAAATACTTTACTGTTGGTTAAGTTTATTACTAAGTAGTTTATGCTTTGTGGGCTATCATGTATGAGATTATTTTCTAAATTTCCCATTCATATTGTTCATTGTTAGTGTTTAGAAATGCAACTAATTTGTGCATGTTGATTTGTTTGTTTGTTTGTGACAGGATCTCTCTATGTAGCCTCAGCTGGCCTAGAACTCACTATGTAGATCAGACTATCTTCCAACTTGCAGTGATCCTTCTGCCTCTGCCTCTCAAATGCTGGGATTACAAGTGTGAGCTACCATACCCAGCTTCGTATTGATTTTGTGTACAGCAAATCTGCTGAATTCATTTATTGGGTCAAAGTGATTTGTGGAATATTTAAGGTTTTCTATATATAAGATCATATCTGTTAACAGGGATAATTTTACCTCTTCCTTTCCAATCTGGACACTCTCTATTTACTTTTCTCACCTAATTATTTTGGATAGGTCCAGTACTATGTTGAACACAAGTGGCCAAAGTGGGTACCCTTTCCTCGTTTCTGATCTTAGAGAAGCTTTCACTCTTTTACCATTGTGAATAATGTTGCCTATGTGGGTGTTCATTAATGGCCTTTACTGTGTTGAGGTACTTTCATTCTATTTCTAGTTTGTTCCTTCTCATGAAAGCATTTAGTTTTTTCATATGTTGGCTATTCTACTTTTTATTATTTCTCTGATTGTGAGATCAGTTCTGGCTGCGGTTTCAGTGAGCTCTCCTAACCTTGATTATACTAATTTTTATCTCAGTTTTCTGAAGTATCTGCTATAAATCCACCCCCTCTTCTCTCCTCTGTGCTCTACAGGCTTCTCCCTGGGCTCCACGGTGCAGTCTCACACCAAAGGAATCTGGACGTGGTGTGTGCCTCATCCGAAGAATCCAGAACATGTTCTGGTTCTGCTTGACACCGAGGGCCTTGGAGATGTTGAGAAAGTAAGGATTGAGGATTCAGTTTGAGATTAAACTCCTCATCTACAAATACACTCTATAGTTTTTCCTTAAATAAGAGCTTGTACTTCACCATTATGAAGTACAGTGTCGCCTTCTCATTGTTCCTTATGTGTCATGAGACTAAGCTTAGCAACCAGAGCTGAGGAAAATATTCATAAGACAGAATCTTAGTAAAACAGCAAGACAGGTAGTACACAGTAGTCTACCGTCAACCAGCTGTGAGCTAAATAGGTTACCCGACACACATGAAGATGCTGTTGTTGTTGTTGTTAGGTGCCGTCGAGTCGGTATGCGACTCATAGTGACCCTCCGTACAACAGGGGAAACACTATTGTCAGTGCTTCTCTGCTGTGCATAGGGTTTTCAATGGCAGATTGATTTTTGGGAGGGGGTTGCCAGGTCCTTCTCCCAAGCCTGCAGCACCTGGTGTTCCCAGGCGGTCTCCCATCCAGGTACTAACCAGGCCCGACCCTGCTTAGCTTCCGAGATCTGCCAGGATCGGATTCCACAGGGCTATGGCTGCAGGCTACACACATGAAGATAGCACAGAGAAATTAAACGTCATGGGGCTTTTGCTACAGAGCACATTAGTTAAGGATTTGGTTTTTGAAACCCATAACCTTGTGTTTAAGCGTAAACACTGTTGCTAACTTAGTGGCCCTAAGTAAATTATTTTACTTCTTTTAGTCTGAGCTTTCTCATTCATCAAATGGATATGCCTCATAGTACTGTTTTGGATATTTCATAAGGTAAAAAATGTTCCAGGGTATAATAATTTCCTGATAAAGCTACTATAAACATAAATACTATGTCAATTTTACTATAAAATATAAGGGAATTTAAAAATTTTTAATTGTATTTAAGACCTTAGAAGGTCCACCAACATTGACTGATTTGCAATTATCTGCCAATGATCATAAGAAGCACTAGTGAAAGTCACTGTAAACCCAAAATATTAATAAAAATATTGAAAGTCAAAGTCTTATGCATCATCATTTTTATTTGGATTTGTGTTCCTTTCATAGGTCAATTTGTGTTTAGAAAAAAATAATAACTTCTAATTAAGTGAGTGTACCTTACAACCACTGATCTGGAAAGGGGCATAAAATAAAACATACTCCCTGCCCAAATGTGTTCTGACTTCCAGGGTGACAACCAGAACGACTGCTGGATCTTTGCACTTGCAATACTTCTGAGCAGCACCTTTGTGTACAACAGCATGGGAGCCATCAACCAGCAGGCCATGGACCAACTACAGTATCCTTTTTGTGGTCCAGAACAGCACCAGTGTCAGAGGGGGAACCTTTCTTAATAAACCAGCTGCCTGACTGGATCCTGGTGAATCTAATATAAAAAGAGAGAACACAAAAAACAACTGAAGTATAGGGGAAATGTTCATATACCTACTAAAGTATTACCACTTAGGTTAAAAGCAAAGGCAAAGTAAAGGTTGAGAATATGTGGAACTAATATGAGCTGAGGGCCCTATTATTCTTGCCAGCTTTTCTTAATTAGCTACTCAGTTATGTAACAGAGCTGACAGATCGAATCAGAGCAAAAGCCTCACCCGAGAATGAGATTGAGGACTCAGCTGACTTTGTGAGCTTCTTCCCAGATTTCGTGTGGACTCTGAGGGACTTCTGCCTGGACTTGGAAGTGGATGGACAACCCATCTCAGCAGACAAGTACCTGGAGCATTCCCTGAAGCTAACACCAGGTAATAGGAACTCAGTTGGGAAATGGGGAGGTCAAAACACTAATTAGTACTTTTTTACTTTTCTGTTTATAGTTTTCTTACCTTTACAGTCTTCTATTTCTTCCAACTGGCTATTCCTAGGAATTAATGTTTACTATCTGAATGAATTGATTTGATTTTAAATTATTTCTCCCTTATTTCTTATTCTTTCACCTTGCTCTTTACCACGATGAGATTAATTTTGACTCCTTGGTTAGGTTTTGTGATTCTGTATTTAAAAAAATGTGAAGTACAATGAATGTACATTTGGAGAAAATAAAGCATTAACAGTATTGTAGCCCGAGTGTTGGAAAACTGTGACCCACAGACAGATGATGGTCAATACAGCACAGCCAGCTATCTTTGGAAATAAATTTTATTGGGATAATGCTATAGCCATTCATTTACATATTGTCTATGGATACTATCATGCCACAGTAACTGAACTGAATTCCTTAAAAAAAGACTACATGCCAGGCACAGTGTCCCACACCTGTCTGTAATCTCAGTGACTTCTTGGGAGGTGGAGACATGAGTATCCCAAGTTCAAGGCCAGAGGCAGCCTACAAACTTAGGGAGACTCTGTCTCAAGATACAAAAAGTAAAAGGGGAGCTGAGAGTACAGCTCAGTGGTAGAACACTTGCAAGGTATGCAGGAGGCCCTGGGTTCAGCCCTCCAGTACCATCTCCTGAAAATAAGAGACTATCTGACCTGCAAAGCCTAAAATATATACTGTTTGACCGTTTATGACCCTTTATAAAGTTTTTGCAAATCCTTATAGAAGGAAAATCCTTGTTTTTATCTTCCTCTAGGCACAAGTCAAAAAGATAAAAATTTTAATCTGCCTCGGCTCTGTATCCGCAAGTTCTTCCCAAAGAAGAAATGCTTTATTTTCGATAGGCCTGCACCCCGAAAGAAGCTTGCCAAGCTTGAAACACTGCATGATGATGAACTGGATCCCGAATTTGTGCAACAAGTGGAAGAATTCTGTTCCTACATCTTCATGTATTCCAAGACTAAGACTCTTTCAGGAGGCATCAAGGTCAATGGACCTCGTGGGTACCCTTCCCATTATTTCTGCTCATTGTTAAGACCAAAGGAGTGTGAAATAGCAACAACCTAGTTCAGCTTTGAAAAATTCTAATCGACCACCATCATTTTGTTAAATTTTAGATGGCACTGACATTTCTTTCTTTTTTATTGGTATTTTAATTATACATAATGATGGGATATAGAGTGATAATTCAGTTCATATATCCATTATGCCATTATCAAATCAGGATTGTTTACACTTCCATCTCCTTAAACATTTTACAGAACAAAGAAACAAAAAGGGAAATTTTTTGATTAACATGTCATGATAGCTGTATGCAATTATGAATTATAGCATAATTCTTGGGGGTTTTCATAGAGTTGCATTCTGTATTTTATGCTTTTTCTCTTTCTTTACCCCTCTAAGTTGTTCCCCCGCCCCTTTCCACCTTCCCCAGTATCCATTCCCTTCCACTAGTCCCCTCCCCCCTCATATTTGGTCCACTTGTATTTTCCAACCTTAGATAAGTATGATTATATGTATATACCTATATATATATACACACATACATGTATATATATGTACATATATGTATATATATGTATACACACATATACACCTCTTTCTTTAAGGTAGATCTAACTTCTGCTTATGAGAGAGAGCATGTGGTATTTCTCTTTTTGAGTCTGGGTTATTTCACTTAAAATGAGCTCTCTAGTTCCACCCATCTTGGTGCAAATGGCATAATTTCATTCTTCTTTACTGCTGAATAATATTCCATTGGGTATATATGCCACATTTTTAAATCCAATCATCAGTTGATGGATATCTGGGTTGATTCTATACCCTTGCAATTGTGAAGAGTGCTGCATTAAATTTGAAAGTGCTAGTGTCTTGTGATCTGATGATTTATCTTCCTTTGGGTATATTCTTAGAAGTGGTATGGCTGATCATTTAGTAGTTCTATTTTTAGTTTCTTAAGGTACTTCTATAGTGGCTGAACGAATTTGCAGACCCATCAGCAGTGTAAAAAGGTCCCTTTTTCTCTGTATCCTTGCCAGCATTTGTTGTTTGTTATATTAATCTTGGCCATTCCTACTGGAGTGAGATTGAAACTCAGTGTGTAGTTTTAATTTGCATTTCTCTGATGGCTAGGAATATTGAACATTTTTTCATGAGTTTATTGGCCATTTGTATTTCTTCTTTTTAGAACTGTCTGTTCAGTTTCATTGCCCATTTATTTATTGGATTATTTGTTACTTTGGTGTTTAATTTCATGTGTTCTTTGTATATCCTAGCTATTAATCTTCTGTCAGATGTGTAGGATGCAAAGATTTTCTCCCATTCTGTGGGTTATCTCTTGACTCTTTTATTCCCTTTGCTGTACAAAAGCTTTTCAGTTTTATGTAATCCCATTTGTCAATTTTTGGTGCAGTTTCCTGAGTTATTGAAGTCTTGTTAAAAGAAGTACTTACGTATGCCTACATGTTAGAGTGTGTTCCCTGTATTTTCTTCTACTAGTTTTAAGGTTTCCAATTTTATGTTGAAGTCTCTGGTCCACTTTCAATTGATTTTTGTACAGGTTGAGAGATTCGGGTCTACTTTCATTCTTCTAATATGGATATCCAATTTTCCCAGCACCATTTGTTGAAAAGGCTACCTTTTCTCCAGTGTACATCAAAGATCAGATGGCTATAGTTGCATGGGTGTATATCTATGTCTTCTATTCTGTTCCATTGACCTTCATGCCTGTTCTTGGCAATAACATTTCTAGTAGATTTTGCTAATTGAATTTCTTGATGAGAAAAATTAAGAAAAAAAAAAGAAAAAAAATTGATTAAGATTTCCCTAACAAACTGGATCTCCACTTTCAAATATGGTAGCCCCTAAACAAGTGTGGCTATTTAAATTTAAATGTAAAGTAAAATTAAATAAAATTAAAAATTGAGGTCGTATGGCTATATTTTAAGGGCTCATATCTACATTTGGCTAGTAACTATTGTATTAGCACATATAGAATTCTCTTGGACAATCCTGTTTATCCTATTAGACCAAATGGAGGACTCTGTCCAATTGGCATAGCATCCCTTGTTCCACAAGTAGTGATCAAATACTTACTATGGACAGGGCTGATAGCACAGACATAAATAAAAGAGATATGTTTCCTAATAGTGTTTGAGTTTAAGTGGATCCAAACATTCAATAAACACAGGCCCATATAATCTAGAACTAGCATTCTTAGCCTTTGGTGTGCACATACACATCACCAAGGGATCTTGCCCAAGAGGAAAGTCTAATTCAGTAGATCTGGGATGGGGACTGAGAAACTGCATTTCTAGCACATTTCAAAGGGATGCTGAGGACACTGATGCTTTGAGGCAAACAGGTAATAATTAACATGTTCAGAATTATACAGAAGAGAGACTTTTCTTCCCTCCACCTATAACAAATGTTGTCGCCTGTTCTCTATATTAGGTCTAGAGACCCTGGTGCTGACCTATGTCAATGCCATCAGCAGTGGGGATCTGCCCTGTATGGAGAATGCAGTCCTGGCCTTGGCCCAGATAGAAAACTCCACTGCAGTGCAAAAGGCCATTGCCCACTATGAGCAGCAGATGGAACAGAAGGTGCAGATGCCTACAGATACCCTAGAGGAGCTGCTGGACCTCCATAGGACCTGTGAAAAAGAGGCCATTGAGATCTTCATCAAAAATTCCTTCAAAGATGTTGACCAAGTATTTCAAAGAGAATTAGGGGTATGTTTTCTCTGCAGTTTATACACATTTGGATTTTACTATGAGGAAATGAAATGTTTATTCATTTTGACAGAGGCAATTCTTACTAGATTTTAAAATGGTAACAGCTACCTATTGATAATCATAAAAATCAGGAAAACCATTTTATTACACAGACTCAAAGTTTTGGAACACTTCTATGAATAAGCTAGTGATATTTCTCTTGATTTAATTATATACATATAAGTAACAATCAGTACTTCTAATCAAATTATATGCCCACTGTTATCAGCTTGACTTGATAGTCAAGCCAAAAGCAAAGAAAAGTTTGGTCTTAGTTATCTGAGGCAGGCTTACGTTGAGTCACATTTACTCCTTGTGCAATCATTGGTCCAATCTGAAAAAGTAGTTTATTTCTAAAGGTGTGGCTAGAAAGCTAGAAATCTCTGTTCTAAACTTCCTCTCCAAGGGAAAAGGGACTTCAGCAGATAATTGGGATCAGGAGGAAGGATATGGTCCTGTTGAAGTGTTTTTAAGTTTTTCTAGGGGTTATAGAATTTTTTTTTTGAGAAGTGTTCCAAGAAATTCTGAGGTCAAACTAACATCTTTTCTCTGATATTGTTTTTGCTTCTCATTTTTATATCAAAGGCCCAGCTAGAAAAAAAGCGGGATGAGTTCTATAATAAGAATATGAAAGTATCTTCAGATCGTTGCTCAGCTTTACTTCAGAACATTTTCAGTACTCTAGAAGAAGAGGTGAAGCAGGGAGTTTATTCTAAACCAGGGGGCTATCATCTCTTAATTCAGAAGATGCAAGAACTGAAGAAAAAGTACTATGAGGAACCCAGGAAGGGGATGCAGGTAACCACGATTTATCTGTGTGTTCTGGGAAGCTGCTGACATGCCTCCTTCAAATGGCAGTGTGACTGAGCATAATTACAGAGAGGGACGTTACACTCTTTATAATGTGTACAAAGAGACTATCATACCAGGTATGTCCTAGTTACTAATCTGAGATAGTGCACTTACTTACCAACTGAGTGATAAATTGAATTCTCAGATTAACCACCAAGTTGCTATTATCATCCACTGTTATAGTTGGACTTTTTGTGTTGCAAGGGCTGGAGACCCAATGATACTACGTTAAACAAAAATGATAATTTATCAGTTCGGGCTCAAACAGTGCCCTCAGCTGTCTGTCTCTCCCTCTTCCCTTCCTCACATTTGCCTCCCTTTCTTACTCCTGACACACCCTCCTCTGATCTACTTTTTCCGTGAGGGCTTCATCCTGCAGCAAGCTGGCTCCACATGGGACCAGAGCACCACTAACTCCAAACTTCCAGCCCTTAGTCTAGAAGGACAGAGTCTCTTCTCCCCAGTATAGCCTCCTATAAGGAACATTGCTTGGTGGGGTGCTTAGACCAGTCATTCTGGAGCATGTGCCCATTCCTCTGACAGGGAATCTTGGCCATCATGCACACTAGGGCCAACAGCAGCAATTAGAGGAAATGATTGTGGGAAACATTACAGTCGTTTCCTGTGGTTAACTTCATGTCCTCTGGACTCTAAGGCTGAAGAGATTCTGCAGAAATACTTGCAGTCCAAGGAGGATGTGACTGATGCAATTCTACAGACAGACCAGACTCTCAGCGAAAAGGAAAAGGAAATTGAAGGTGAGAAGGAAATCAAGGGACAAGATGACCTCAAAAGCTCTTAAAAGTTTATGTTATTTGATTAAGTAAACCAGGGATCCCTAAACTAGAGCAAAAAGAGCAAAAATGTGTCTTAATTTCTGACATCAAATCTGAGTTGAGCTTATGCAGTCAGCAACAACAGTAACAAGTAAGCCTATGAGGAAGAAGGAGGTGAGGCAACATACTAACCTCATTGATATTTTTCTTCTTCCTCTTTCTTCTCAGTGCAACGTGTCAAAGCTGAATCTGCAGAGGCTACAGCAAAAATGTTGGAGGAAATGCAAAAGAAGAATGAGAAGATGATGGAACAGAGAGAGAAGAGTTATCAGGAACATTTGAAACAGCTGACTGAGAAGATGGAGGCAGAAAGGGCAGAGTTGAAGAAGGAGCAAGAGAGGGCCCTTGCTCTTAAACTTCAGGTATTTAATTGCACTATCTCAAGGTTTCTGTTTTTCTGTTTTCTCTCCATTCTTCTTCACCACAAAAACTTCAAGTGCAGCAGGCAAAGCATAAGACCTCCAAAAGGATCTTGCCCGCTCTCTTGTGCTTTTTGATTTCTATGTGCCTGACTTACCTGTCTACTGTTCATATCTGGTTATTATGTTTTTTATTTGCAATTGTGTCACATTCAATTAATGGCAGCTATTATCTGTTAAGCATCATAAAAATGTTTTATCTGTATCTCTTGCTTAAGACTATAAGAAACAAGAACTATATCCCTTTTATTTAGGAGAAGAAACATGGATTCAGATAAGATTAAATAACTCTAAAAGGTCACACAGCTGATAAAACATCTGAGCTGTGCTTACCACATAGTGGGACATAAAATGATTTTTTTTTCTGTCATACCTGCTATGATTTTAGCTCTAAGAGAACCCTTATGAGAGGAAGAACTCTTTAACCTTCATATCTGTATGGTAGTCTTCTTCTGCTCCTACCTGTTTTCTATGCCTTGCTCCCAGTTTGTGTTGAGTTGGGAGTTGTATGCAGAAATTAAGTACAGTCAATCTGGCACTCTGATTTCCTTACCTATCTTTTGCCACCCTTGCTACCAAATCATGGAGGCTTAGATTAGCTTTCCTACTTTAAGATTCAGAAAGTTCATCAGATTTTATGAATACTTTATTTCTGTGTTATGTATGCACACAGAATAATATGCATGTAGGTGGATATATAAAAGTCTCTAATGCATAGAATCTGAAACCAAGCACATGATTAAGATTGCCCACATAGGTTATTAATGAGGAAATTAATGGGGGAAAAATCAACACTAGTAATTTATGTTCATCAATGTATCAGAAGCTATAGCTGAAACTATTTCTTAGCTAAAAGACACCAAGGAGAAGTAATCACAGAGTTTGACTCCCGAGGAAAAAGTTTAATGAAAATTAAGGATAAAGAAATTTCACTGAGATTCAATGCAAAAAATATATATTAAAATTTTTTAAGTCATGAATATGGAAAGTAGATAGAATATAGGAATTTACTCAATGCTAAGGCTTATTAAGTTTCCATTCATCTTTTTCTTTTTAGGAACAGTCCCAACTACTAAGAGAGGGATTCCGAAAGGAGAGCGAACAGCTTCATAATGAGATAAAGAATCTCCAAAAGAGGATGAGAAAACCAAGGACATGCGTTATAAGCTAAAGACCTAAAGAACAGAGCTTTCCTGTCAGCCTTACTCAAACCATAGCCGAAGCCAGTTTACAATTTGAAACAAGTGTCACTTCCCTTGATAATAATTAGGTCTTGCATCCTAGCACCAAAAAGTTAAAAACACAAGCATTATAATAATTGAAATCATTTTCATCTTCCTTAAAAGATTGTAAATTGCAGGCTAGGGATGTAGTTCAGTGTAGAGAACTTGCCTAATATCTGTGAGGCCTTCAGATCCCCAGCCTCATCAGACATATATGCGCCAGCCGAGGTGGCACATGCCTGTAATCCAAGCAACTCAGAAAGCTGAGGCAGGAGGCTGGTGAGTTCAAGTCTAGAGGCAGCCTCGATAACTTAGCAAGACCTCCTCAAAATAAAAACCCAAAATGGGATAGCTCAGTAATAGAGCACTTGCCTGGCACACTCAAGATCCTAGGTTCAATCCTCAGTATTGAAAAAAGAAAAGAAAAACTGAGCTACTTTAATGATTTTTTATAATAATAAAGTTTAAGCTCATCTTTTCCTAATTATTGGCAATCATATCTGAAATCCAGAGAGAATATGGATTGTTGTTGATGTGTTTTGTTCAATAATATATTTTTCAAAATATGTGTATTTCTCAGTATATGTAGACCAATAAAATATATCTCAGTGTATGTAGACTATATTCCAGTTGTTAAAAGTCCAAGGTAAGTGGTTGAAGTCTTTTAAAGAGATTAAAAATTATTTTCAAATTGGAAATGTATTTCACTGGGCTTTTTTCCCCTTAGTTTTTCACCAAAAATACAGTTTTAATCTGCATAGGGATGGCTATTTTTTCTGTGAAAGACCATACAGTAACTACTTATGACTTTGAGGCCATATAGAGTATGTCCCAACTTCTCAACTCTGCTTGTAATCCAAATGGAGCTGTAGACACTGCATAAATTGGCTATATTCATCAAAAATTTATTTTCAAAACTGATGGTATCCACAAGCCATTATTTGCATACCTCTATTTTATGGGACCATTGACCAAAATTCTAGATACTTGCTTTTCATTACTTACATATATAAGAATCGTGTGGAGGCTGGTTGATGTGGTATGTGCCTATAGTCCCACCACTCAGAAGGCTAAAGTGGAGAATCATGAGTTAGAGGCCAACCTGGGCAAGAGTGAGACCCTGTCCCAAAATACCAAAAAGAATCATATGGGGTGAGATCATATGAAATAGGTTGTATATGACAGGAGCTTGAAAAAAATTATGTAGCATTTCAAAATATTACATACTCAGAATAAAAGCAGGGAAGCTGTTTGTGCTGTTGAATTCACATTAATGCTTTTCTAACTTCTCTGGGGCTTTTTATTATCTTGAGTCCCCATTCCTCCCATCAGTTGTCAAATACCTCCTTTCACAGTTGAGCATAGTGCTGCCAAGAGTATTTCTTCACTTGAACTGAAACTTCATAGAGGTACACATAGGGCCACAGCATATTAGATGAGATGCTTATTTATTCTTTTCCAAGCTCATTGCTACAAAGGAGTAAATAATACATATTTTTATTAGTTGAAGAAACTTCATGGTAGGAAAGAATAACTGTCTATAAAAACAAATAATGGCTGCTTTATTAGCCTTGTAAAACTAAGAAAATTGAAACTGAGCAAAACTAAGTCACTTGCTCCCTAGGTTGGTAACATCAAAGTCCAGATCAATTCCAAATCATCTGACCTCTGGTTTCATGCTTGTTCTATAATATCCAAGGATAAAATAAAGCTCCTTGTTTTGGGGGGCATGTTGCTGTCACCAGTGGTACTAAATCTTGCTATGCATTAAAATCCGCTTCTTAAATATAAAGATTTCCTGGCCCTACCCCTCTCCTGACTTTCTGACATGGTAGGTCTTAGAGGAACACTAGGTATTCGCTGCAGTCTCTGAGGTCCTGAGTTCAATTCTCAGCACCACAAAAATGGGAGAAGGGCCTGGCAATCCACTCCCAAGGCAATCCCAAAACGGTGTGCCATTGAAAACCCTATGAGGGTCGCTATGAGTCGGATACTGACTCGACGGCACCTAACAACAAGGTATGACAATGACAAGAAAAGGCAATGCAAAGTCATACACTTTCACTCTGCTAATGCTGCCATAGGCTAAGACCTGCATTTCCTGGCCCTTACTTAGGGTGTTTGTGTGTTTAAAATCTTCTTAGATTAGAAAGGTATATTTCCTCTTGTTTACGGGATAAATTGCTACTTTTCTTTCTGTTAATTTAGTGAAAGGAAATACAAGCACCCTTGGTCTAGGCCTAGGAAACCTATCAAACATTGAGGTTCTGACAAAAGACTAGAAATCCATCAGTGAAACCTATCTCACAGATGGCCAGGCTCAAGAATCGATTAAGCCAAAGATAGTATATGTACCAAAACAAAAAAAAAACTTGCGCAAATATTTAAGAATTATTTTAATACTTGATACATCAAATAGGCAAACTAAAATGAACATTCTCACAACTCTATGTGAATGGTTTTGACAACTCAGATAAACTGACCAATTTCTCAAAAAGCATGAAATACTAAAACCCACGTAGGATAAAACAGGTAACCTGAATTGTCTTATAACTTCTCAAGAAATTGGATTTGTAGTTTTTTTTTTTATTAGAAATTTTTAATGTACATCATAATGTGATTCATTTTGACATGCTTTTCGTTGTGACAATTTTCATATATGCAATTTGATAAGCATTATTCATATAGGTTACCCCTTACCCTCCTCTATGTTTCCCCCCTCCCCCCTTCCTATCTAAGTTTCCCATCCAAGT
>VMDO01027723.1:0-24875 GCA_007922755.1 Pedetes capensis | reverse complement strand
CCCACATGTCTGTCAGTTTGCCGTGGGGGCTTGCGTGTTGCGATGAGGCTGAGAGCTCTGCCACTGTAACCTTAGACATGAGCAAGGTTACCCAAGGTGGACAGGTTTTCAGCTGAGCTTCCAGACTAAGACAGACTAGGGAGAAGGACCTGGCGAGCCACTCCCGAAACAACTAGCCATTGAAAACCCTATGGATAGCCAAGAAACACTGTCAGATATAGTGCCTGAAAATGAGGCCCCCAGGTTGGAAGGCACTCAAAAGACTACTGGGGAAGAGTTGCCTCGGACAATATCATTAAATATATTGTCTTGGTAGGTTTCTTAAATTTCTTCCATGGCTATCAGTCTATTTATATATTTTTAACTTTTTCTTAATTTAATTTTGGTAACTAACTTGTTGTATATCTTTGAAAATCATTCAGATCATCTAGCTTTTGAAATTATTAAGTATAAAGTGAGGTATCTTTTTAATATAATTTTATTTGGTATTATTTGTCATTTGTTATGTGTTATTTCAGGGTCTGAGTGTATGGGTATATATATTTGTGTATATTGTTCTTTTTGTGTAGTGTAAGTTTTTGTGGGGCTGAGGTTTAGCTCAGTTGGTAGAGTGCTGCTTCTACTCTCCCCAAGGCACTGAGTTCGATCCCCAGCATTGCAAAAATGGGGAAAGGATGTGGCAGCCCTCTCTTGAAACAATCCTGAAACAAACAGCCATTGAAAACCCTATGAATAGCAGAGAAGCATTGACATAGTGCCAAACATGGAGCAATGTCAGGGAATGTTTTGTTTTGTTGTAGATAGGGTTGCTATGCATTGGGCTAGACTCAATGGCACCTAACAACAGCAACAACAAACTTAATTAGCCTTTTATTAAAAAGACAAGGTCTAACAAAGCCCAGGCTGGCTTTGAACTCTTTATGTTTCCCAGGCTGGCTTCCAATTTGTGAGCCTCCTGCCTCAGCCTCCAGAGTCCCAGGATTATAGGCATGAACCACCTTGCTCAGGTGTTAATTACATTTTGAAACAACTAAGTTATTTTTTGCACTTATTTTTTACATTATTTTAGTTTTTATTTATATTTTTAATTTACTTTTCATTTTTATTAAGCATACATACACATAGTTAAAAGAGTCAAGCAGTTCTATTGGCCTATTGTAAGGAATATTGAGCCTTCCTCTCCTATTTTATATTCTCCATGAGCAACTACTCTCAAGTGTTTTAGACTATTTGTTTGGTATTTACCTTTATATCTCTATATAGCACACTTATGTGGCTACTTCTTGATGGCACAGTTTCAGGCATTTTCAACTGACTTTCCATCACATAATGTGAGAATTAGCTTTCTGTCTAACCATTTCCCATCCTTACCACCTGTCCACTTTCTGCCTATACTCTCCAGGCTTCCAATTTTTGTAGTTTTACTTACCTCAGTATCCAGGGCATTATGAGTAATTAGTGGTCTTCATATTGGCTGCTCATTTAACACACCTGGGGAGCTTAAAAAATACTAATGCCTGTTTCTGACTCAATGATCCAGGTGTGGCTTGGGCATCTGGATTTTTGAAAGCTCCTTAGATGATTCAAATGTTCAGACAACAAGGTTGTGAGCCAAGAAAAGGTTGTTCACAGTTGATTATTATGCTTTCCTCTTTAGAAAACTTTTAAATTTTCTTTGGAGTTAATAATTATATAGTTTTCATATTTGATTAATTATCTATGTTCTTATCCCTAATTCACCCTCTTAATTCTCTCAGTATATTCATGTGCATCAAGTGCCCAATTTCATCTTCTTGAAGAAATCACTCATGGAGCCTTCTGACCAGTTTTTGCCTTGTTTGGTTGCTCTCTAAGCCTCCTCAAGTAGTCATCTCAAATCTCACTCCACCATCCTCCTGGGATTTTCATTTTTCTCTCCCTCCCATAGAGCCTACTTTTCTGGATCCTGTGTCTTCCTCTCTCCTGGTTTTCTACTTTATTCTGTTAGAGCACTTCTCTCAATTACTTCCACAGAGAAAAGAGTTCATAGAAGGTGAAGTTTTAGGCATCATCTTTATACTTGTGGTTTATCTGGCTATAGAGATATTGGTTAGAGATCAGTTCAGAATGTTAAAGACAGTGTCTCAATTCATTATCTTTTAATTGTCATTGATACCATTAAGAACTCTGGTGTCATTCCAGTGTTTTGATGAGACCTATTTTTTTCTCTCTGAAAGCTTTGAAAATCTTGTCTTCATCTAGTGTTCTGAGATTTCAAAATGATGTGACTTGAGGGGTCTATTTTTATCTACTGATAGGCTCTTTCTATCTGGAAACTGATATCCTTCAGTTATATGAAATATTTTTGAATAATGTTTTTGATATATCTTTCCTTTTTCTCTTTCTTTCTTTTTCTTTTTTTCTTTCTTTCTGGAACTCCTTCTATTAGGATGCTAGGACTTTTGGGAAAGTCCTATAGTCTTCTTTTCTCTTCCTTTTTCTACTTCTTTACTTTGGTTCCTGGAAAATATCCTCAGCAATAATTTCAACCCTCCTCTTAAAATTAAAAAAAAAATCTATCATTTATCTTTTCCTTCCAAGAGCACTTTTAATTATCTAGATATTCATTTGTTTCATAGCATCCTTCTGTTCTTTCATGGGACCAACATCTCATTTCCCTTTGAGGAAAATAATATCCCTTTTACAGTTTACTTTCCCATACAAAATCTACTTTTTTCAACTTGCTTTTTTAAATCTTTACATGAGTGTGTGGATGTTTCATGTTGTTGTTGTTGTTAGGTGCCCTCAAGTTGGTATCCAACTCATAGCCACTCTATGTACAACAGACAAAACACTATTGTCACTGCTTCTCTGCTATTCATAGGGTTTTCAATGGCTGATTGTTTTTTTGGAATGGGTTGTTGGGTCCTTCTCCCAAGCCTACAGCTCCTGGTGTTCCTAGGTGGTCTCCCATCCAAGTACTAACCAGGCTTGACTCTGCTTAGCTTCCGAGATGTGACAGGATCGGATGTCACAGTGGTATGGCTGCAGGCCATGTTTCACATTAGAGGCCTTATAATGTCTGGAGATTTTTGACTGTTCACTTGTGCTGCTCAGTGGAATATTGAGAAGCTTATGGTAGCTTCTTTGTAGATATCTAAGATTTGTTGATTGTAGCTTCTGGCTGGACACTTGCAAAGAAACTCAACAATGTCCATGTTCTTAGCCATTTCTTTTAGGGAGGTGAGATTTCCTAGAATAAATACTTTTCCAGTTTTCTGCCTTACAGAGTGTAAGGTTGGCTACCATATTTTCAGGAGCTAATGGAGGAAGAAAGTTGGAACTCTGAACATTCGTCATTTAAAATTTGTTTTAAGGCCACCTTTTCACAACTGCTTCTTGCTTTCAATTGTACCTGAAACTTCATAGTCCACAGAACTTGTATTTCTCTTCTCCAGAGAATACTTTCTGGTCTTCTTCCAGGGTAGGAGAGGGAGTTAACCCAGCTTTAAGGAGTGAGAGGGGAGATATTTTTTCCCTGACTATATTTGACTTCTTGTTTTAGCTGTGTCATCTCTTCAAAAGTAACTAGAAAAAAAATCATAAGCATTGTGTAGAATTTTTTTTGTGTGTGTAAATCAAGTTCTTCCTGTGCTTTCTCCCTTGTTAGCATAGGATTCAGTTTTTTCAATTCTGATATATTAGAAACTACTTGTTTATTACTTTTTAGCTACAATACCAATCTGTTTACTCTTCTCTGGTTTCTGTGTCCTTGGAAATATATGACTATTATTTTTTTTAAACCTCCTTACTCTTTTTTAAAAAAAAAAACAGTACTGGGGGGTTTAATCCAGGGCCTCGCACATACTAGGAAAATTCTCTACCACAGAGAATTCTCTACCCTAGCCCCTTTCTAATTTTTTATTTTGAGCTAGGGTTTTGGCTCTTAGCTTAGTTGTGAAGGCTGCTTCTGGCCTCAAACTCGAGGCCCTCCTTCCTCCTCCTCCTGAGTTTCTGGGATTGCAGGTGTGAGCCAAGGTGCCTGGCTTTGATCTTTCAATTAACATTATATCTGCATATTTGTTGTCAAATAGAATTAATTATTATTTTAATAGCCATTTAAAAGGTATTTAATATTCTATTGGATTATTATAATATAAAATTAAATCTGTATATCTATATTTGCTGATTGAGTTCTGTTCCCCTATTATGGATATTTTGACTATTTAGATGATAACCAATGCTGTAACTAATATTTGTGTGGCTATAGATTTTATATCCTAGTGCATAATTTTGGAACTAATTCTTTGCATTGAATTTACAGGACAATATAACCTTCTCCTTAAGACAATCAAATGTTTTATATCTATTGGATAATATTCTTTTCAATACATAGTATAAAAAGGGATTATAGACAATGTTGTGGGTTGGGTGGGGTAATAAAGAAGAGTTGTTGTTGTTGTTAGGTGCCATCGAGTCGGTATCCGACTCATAGCGACCCTCATAGGGTTTTCAATGGCTGAGTACTTCGGGATTGCCTTGGGAGTGGATTGCCAGGCCCTTCTCCCATAATAAAGAAGAGTAGGATAGATAAATGACAGGGATGAAACAGAGAGGAAGACTTCAGAATGAGATCCCGGAAGATAAACAGTGGAAAGTTCAGTTACCATATGTTCAGAAGCATCAGGAAAATTAAGTAGAAGCAGAAGTGAATAGGAAAGGTTAAAAGGTAGGTGATGTCTTTTCTCCATTTATTTGTAGAGGCCAACTAATAATAAACCACAGGGAGTAAAAACTGCTGAATTCAGAAAGGGATTATAGCAATTGTCATCCCAAGTAGTAGCTGAGTGCCTGGAGCCTGTATAAACTCAAAGATGGGTTGAATCCCTTACTACATAAGTTATAAGAGAACATTTTAACTGGCTGTATAAGATTATGGGCTGAAATAAGTTGGCTACTGAATAATGCCTACATGCTTGCTTACTTTAAGTGCTTACTATATATCCTTTATTCCAAATTATATGATTTATTTAAGTTCAGTTATTTAAAAACATGTACATAGAAGTCAGGTGTGGTGGCACACACCTGTAATCACAGCAACTAGGGAGGCTGAGGCAGGAGGATCATGAGTTCGAGTAGAGGCCAGAGGCAGCTTGTGCAATTTAGCAAGACCTTGTCTCAAAAAATAAAAAAGGGTCAGGGGTTGTGGCTTAGTGGTAGAGTGCTTGCAAAGTATGGAGAGGGCCTTGGATTCAACCTCCCTAGTACTGAAAAATTAATAAATAATGTAGCCTTACTTGGAAATGGGGTCATTGCAGATTTAATCAGTTAATATGGGTCAATGCTAGAGTAGTATGAACCCTTAATCCAATATGGCTATTATCCTTATCTGAAGAGACCCAGGCACAGCCCAATAAGTAGAGAATGAATGCTGCATGACAATGGAAGCAGAGATTGATGTGCTGCAGCTGCAAGTCAAGGATCACCAAGAATTGACAGCTACCACCAGAAGTCAGGAAGAGGCAAGGAAAGATTCTCTTCATCGTCTCAAGGGGACTGTGGTCCTAGTGGCACCTTGATTTTAGACTTTCAATTTTAGAACTGTGCAATAATAAATTCTTGTTATTTTAAGCCACTGTCGTATCCAATTCCATCAGATCTTGGAAGCTAAGCAGTGTCAGGCCTGGTTAGTACTTGGATGGGAGACCGCCTGGGAACACCAGGTGCTATAAGTTTGGGAGACAGACCTGGCAACCCACTCCCAAAAATCAATCTGCCATTGAAAACCCTATGAATAGCAGAGAAGCACTGACAATAGTGTTTCACCTGCTGTATGTAGGGTCGCTATGAGTCTTGACTCCGATGGCACCTAAGAACAAGTTTGTGGTATCTCATTATAGAAACCCTAGGAAACTAATATAGAACCTATTAATTTTACCTAATGAGCCAGTTTATCTTAAGTGAAGCACTGAGGAGGTGCTAATATGACTTTGTTGTTGCTAGGTGCCTGCAGAGTCCAAATTGTTATAGGCTTTTCCACTTTTCCACGTTATGATGCAGCGTGAGGCCATCACCAGATATGCTCCCCATTGAGGACTTCCCTGCCTTCAGCACTGTGAAACAAAATAATCCTCCTACCTTTATAAATGGGAGAACAACCTGACAACGTACTCCTAAAACAATCCTGAAGCAATCTGCCATCAAAAGCCCTGTGGATAGCAGAGAAGCACCAACATAACGTTGTGCATGGCCCAGTGTCAGGAAGTGTTTCCTTGTGTCGTACATAGAGTCGCCATGAGGCATATATTCAACTCAACACCGGGCAAGAACAACAACCTTTATAAATTACTGTCAAAGGCATTCTGTTATAGAAACAGAAAATAAACTTGAGATAATAAGGTTAATTCATAGTCCCCAGAAGGGAAGTGATAGTTGGAATCATGGAAGTGGACTTGATCTCAGAGGGATAAATCATATCAGAGAAACACAGTAGGCTATATTTTACAGGATGATCATGATTAAATTTAGATTATATATATTGTTCCCTGAGAGAAGGACCCAGCAACCCACTCCCCAAAATCAATCCACCACTGAAAATCCTATGAATAGCAGAGTAGCACTGACAATAGTGTTTCGCCTGTGGAACATAAGGTTGCTGTAAGTCGGACACTGACTCCATGGCACCTAACAACAACGTATTGCTTCTACTTCTTCAGCTTTTAGTCATGACTCTTCTCTGACAATTCTTTCTAGACTGAAAGGTGGTACTGGTTCCCATCTTAATGGTTTCTATTTCACACCATTCTTGAAATCACAGTACAAAATTTTTCTATTATCATGACATGATTTTGTAAAATGGCAAACTGATATTTGTGATTCTTCAGCAACTCTATGTTCTGGAAGCTTTAGGCCCCTGAAGGCAGACCTATACCTTATTTAACTTTGTGTCTTGAGCATTCAGAACAGCATTCACTACAGAGTAGGTAGTCAATACCTGTTTCTCACACAAATGAATTTTGGAGATACTGTAAAAGTAAAGATGCAAAAATGAATTAAATGCTTAATAGTGTAGTTCATTAAAACATCTGAAATTATGCCATTTTATTCTGTTCAACTATGACTTTTGTCAAGTGAAAACTAGAGGGTTAAATGCACAAGGGAAGATTTAAAAATGCTTTTCTATCTTTCAACATTAGCTATTATACAATATCAGCTTTCTTATCTGTGAAACCATAATTGTTAAAATCAGTTGTCAAAATTCATCTTCAGTCTCCAAAATCAAGTATATTAGGCCTGCTATAGAGTTTGCTTCAGCTTATATATTTTTTCTGTTTTTCACCAGAGTTAAAGAGACCTTTTTTTCCTGGCACTTAAACCATGAGAGAGACAAGGACAAATTGGGTCCTTTTACAAGCTTGCAGACTACCCTGCTCCAGGCAGCAGCAGGAAACGTCAGGTAGCCTGATTGAATTCATTTCTTCCATGCACCAGCTGGCATCACATTCCAGATCTTGAAATTCCCAGGGTTCATTTATCTTCACAATTTCTTACTTGACAATGAAAAGACGAGTTCCAAGCTGATTCTGCATTTAATGTACCATGATGCCAATCTTGATGCATTGTTTTATGAATTGTAGCTAAAAGAGCTTATCCAGTATTTGACAAAAAGATAATTCCCCACTTGTTTGTGAAGATAGTTAATCACAAGAGTTAGGAGTAGGGCAAGCTATTTCCTTTCTCTAAGTTAAATATGATGCTGTGATCAAGTTACATAGAATTGGAATCAGCTATAATTCAAAACAGAGGTATTAGCTATTGATTAAAAATTAGTGGGAGATAGTAAAATGTTTTTCTTTTTTCTTATCACATGTAAGGAATAGTGGCAAGGTGGTGTTATTTAATATACATGTTTTGAGTATTTTCTTTGTTGTAAATGTATATTTTGGATTTAAACTTTTGTTAGTTGCAATGAAAGTAAACACTGCCACTTTTTCTCTCTGAATTAAATATATACTCTTAAAAACGTAAATCAGGACTGGTGGATTGGAATTATGTTGGTGGATTGTTGTTGTTAAGTGCTATAGAGGTGGGCCTGACTCATAGAGACCCTCATAGGGTTTTCAATTGCAAACTATTTCAGGATTACTTCCGGAGTGGACTGCCACATCCTTCTCCCATTTTTGTGGTGCTGGGGATTGAACCCAGGGGCTCAGAAAGTGCAGAGCAGCACTCTACCAACTGAATTAACCCCCAGCCCTGTTTTACTGAGTCTGGCTTGTTTTGCTTAACATGATCTCTAGTCCTATCTATTTTCCTGCAAATGACATGATTTTTTCTTCCTTATGGCTGAATAATCCACCGTTGTGAATATATACCACATTTTCTATACTCATTCATCTGTTGATGGACACCTAGTCTGATTCCATAACTTGGCTATTGTGAATTATTGTTGTTGGTAGGTGCCGTCAAGTTGGGTCTGACTCATAGAGACCCTCATAGAGTTTTCAATAGTTGATTATTTTGGGATTACTTTGGAGTGGATTGCCACATCCTTCTCCTGTTTTCATGGTGCTGGGGATTGAACCCGGGTCCTTGGGAGGGTAGAACAGCACTCTCCTAACTGAACCAAATCCCAGCCCTGGCTATTATGAATAGTGCTACAATAAATGTGGGTTATGCAGACATCTCTATTGTATGCAAACTTTGATTTCTTTGGGTAATATACTGAGAAGTGATATAGCTATCATATGGTAGTTCTATTTTTAATTATTTGAGGACCCACCATGTAGATTTCCATAGTGGCTGCACTAATTTACATTCCCACCAACAGTGCATAAATATTCCTTTTTCCCAATATCCTTGCCAGCATTTGTTGTTTTTGTTTTCCTGATTATAGCTATTCTGAATGGAGTAAAATGGAATCTCAGTGTAGTTTTGATTTGCATTTCCCTGATGGCTCAGATGAATAGCTGGCAAAGATTTTTTTCCCATGCTGTAGGCTGTCTCTTTACCCTGTTAATTATTTCCTTTGCTATGCAGAAGCTTTTTAATTTTATGCAATCCCATTTGTCAATTCTTGCTATTATTTCCAGGGCTATTGGTGCCTATTCAGAAAGTCATTGCCTATGCCTAGATATTGAAGTGTTTCTCCTGTGTTTTCCTTTAGTAGTTTTAGAGTTTCAAGCCTTACATTAAAAGGTCTTTGATCCATTTTGAGTTGATTTTTGTACAGATTGAGGCATTGTGTTTTGGTCTTCTACATATGGATATCCAGTTTTCCCAACACCATTTGTTGAAGGGGCTGGGGTTTAGCTCAGTTGGTAGAGTGCTGTTCCACACTCTCTGATGACCCAGATTCGATCCCCAGCACTGTGAAAATGGGAGAAGGACATGGTGATCCACTCTTGAAGCAATCCCGAAATAATCAGCTATTGAAAACCCTTTGGGGGTCTCTATGAGTTGGACCTGACTCAACAACACCTAACAACAACAATTTATTGAAGAAGCTGTCTTTTTTCCAACATGTTTTTTGCACCTTTCCTTGTAATCAGGTGGTTGTAGCTGTGTGAGGTTATTTCTGGGTCCCTGTCTATTGTATTGGGCTTTGTGCCTGTCTTTCTGCCAGTATCACGTGGGTTTTGCTGCTATTGCTGTGTAATATAATTTGAAGTCAGGTATTATGACACCTCTGGCATTGTTCTTTATGCTCAGGATTGCTTGCTATTTGGAGTTTTGGTGCTTTCCTATGAATTTAAGAATTTGTTTTCCCAGTTATGTAAAGAATGTCATTCTCATTAATGTTATGATAGACTAATGTTTAATAAATTCCAGAGACTTAAAAATTATCATGATTTTTATATTTCTAATATGTTGTCTTCTCTTCTGTTGGTTCAAGAAAGAAATCATATCCATATATATGAGAGTAGCTCCTTAAGAATCTGCAGAAAGGAGTTCTTAGAAACTTAAATTGTCTGTTGAAATTAAATTTTCATATTCAATCTTCCATTTGCTGCTCATTCTGGAACAGAACAATTGATGTTAGGATGAATAAGAAAGAATGGTTTTTATGTTTCCCTTTTTTTGAGACAGAGTCTTGCTAAGTTACCCAGGCTTGCCTGGAACCTACTAGGTAGCCCACAGAGTCCTCAAACTTATGATCCTCCTGCCTTGGTCTACTAAGTGTGGGGATTGTATGCATGCACCATCATACCCTGCTCTCTCTCCCTTCTTCACATCACTATATTTAATATACCTTCTCTTGGGGTGCCTATCATAAATATTTAGTATGCATTAGACAACAGATTTAATTCATCAATATCATTCCCAAAGTGTTCACCAGTTTTGGCAGTAAAGAAGAAAAAATTCCTTGGATGGTAGTGGAGACTTTTGATATGGTTTGAATATGGTTTACCTCCACCAAAACTCATGTTGAGAATTAATTCTTCAATGTGGCAGTGACGGGAGGTAGAGTCTACTTATGAGGGCAGAGTCCTCATGAATGGGTTAATGCCTTTCCTTTGGGAATGGGTTAGCTATTGTGGAAGTTAAACTTTTCTTCTCTTTTTCCATGTATATCCACCTGCCCTTCCACTTTCTGCCATGAGTTAATGCAGCACAAGACCCTCATCAGAAGCCAAGCAGATGCTAACACCATGCTGTTGAACTTCCCGTCTTCCAGAACTATGAAAAAATAAACATTTTTTCTTATAAGTTACTCACTCTCAGGTATTATATTATAGCAAGTGAAAACAGACTAACATATCTGGTAAGATTTCTCAGCACACAATAATCATCATGAGGGTCAGTTGTCTATAGACTGTTACTGTGACACGATGGTAGTCAGCATGAAATGAGCAGGGGTCAATTAGTGTATCATTATGTCTTAGTCAATGCCATTTCATTCATTGCAGTATGTAACTCTGGGAAATGAAATGTCATATTGACTCACCATGTACTTAACATAGAGAACTTGATAGGAGTAGCATGTGTTGTAAGCTCTCTCTACAGTGCCTGAGTCCTGTAGGTATTAAGATGTGGGAAAATGATTGGACTTTGTCTAATGATAGCTAACCAATTTCCTCTTTGACCCAATATAGGTAGCGAATCTCTTATTTCAGTGGAATTCTCTCCTCTCTTCACCTATAATATCCTTGACAGTCATGAATAACCACCATATTACTCAGTTCTTCTCAACAGACTAAAAACAGTGCAAGAAGTAAACAAAATAAACCCAAGTTGCGTGGGTCGTTAAGTGATTCACCTTTGCCTCCTAGTCTGGTCTTCAGTTAAAATTTGTACCTCAGGGCAACTGTAAATTATTATTATATGTCATAGATATCTAGTGTCTCTTTGGAAGAGTTGAAACTATTTAAATATCTGAGAATGTCAGTAGTTTACTGGAGTTTGTACACTTTTAATGCCTGAAAGAGAAGAAAGGACATTTCTTCCCATATTCATATCATCACTGCAGAGGCCTAGATGTCTTTCGACTCAAACGGAGGAACTAAATGTTTTTCATGTTTTCCACGTTCTATTTGAGCAGTTTATTTTTTCTGCTTCACATTATATTTCCTGGAGACCTGTACATGTATATGCCTCTTGATATTCCTTGAGTATCAGTGTGAGTCTGATTTCAGAACCAGCTAAATCTTGTTGGTTCTCTTGGCCTTGCCTCTTATTAGCTGTCGGGCTTTGGGAAAGTTATTGGACTTTTCTTGGCGTCTTTAGTTATAGCATTGTAATACCTTCCTCGTAAGAAAGATGTAAAGATTTAAAGAATATAAAGAAAGTAATGTATAGTTGGACACTATGGCACACACCTATAATCCTAACAACTCATGAGGTGGAGGCAGGAGGATCACAAGTTTGAGGCAAGGGGCAGCCTACACAATTTAGCAAGACCTTGTCTCAAAATAAAATTAAAGCTGGACGTGGTGGCGCACGCCTGTAATCCCAGTGGCTTGGGAGGTGGAGGCAGGAGGATTGCAAGTTTGAGACCAGAGGCAGTCTGTGTATCTGTGTAACTTACGGAGACCCTGTCTCAAAAAAGTAAAAAAAATGGGCTGGGGTGCAGCTCAGTGGTTCAACACTTGCAAAGCATGCAGGCACAAGGCCCTGGGTTCAACCCCCAGTACTGCAAAAATAAATAAATAAATAAATAAATAAATAAAATAAAATTAAAAAACGGATGGAGGTACTTGCTTAGCATGTGTGAGGCCCTGAGTTTAAGAATCAGTACTGAAAAACAAACAACAAAAAAAAAGAAATATGCAAAATAGAGCATGGTATAAGTTGGGTACTCAGCAAATACTGATTCTTTTCTCCCTGCTCTCCATTCCGTTAAGTAGGATAATTCATCAGTATTATGGATGTCTTGGAGGAAATATTAAAGATTACTGATTGTGAATAGTCTATTTCAAAGTTCCAGCATTCCTTTAATCTACATTGTGTTGTTTGTATGTGTCCACAGTCATGGTGTGAGGGTATGTGAATATGTGTAAACTGGAAATACAGATGAAATGGTAAATAGGTGCAGGTCCTGGCCCATTTACTTATGATCCATAAATTGGCTACAAACCAATTACTCCTCTGGATCCAATTCTAGATGTCTACAGAAGTGGAGAGTTGGGACCAACATTTAGATAATGCAGGCAAGAGACAATCCAGGTAAGAAATAATTTTATCTTCTTTCTAAGTCAAGCTGTCAGGTAGCATCATATTTATAAAACATTCATTCACATCAGATATAAAGTTGAAAGTAGGAGTAAAGAAGGTATATTTCCTTTAAACTTCTTGTAAATAGTGATGATGGGGAATAGAAAATGGTTATTGCAACTCCAATGTGCCATCTATTGTGAAAATGGAGCCCGAAGAAGAAAACACATTTATGTCAATCATCAGGAAGAGAGTTTTGAGGCTGAATTATCCAGATAATTGCCCTTATTTTTCTTCCTGGCCTGTGATTGTTTCCTTTTCTACTGCCTTACAGTTTTGCCTTTTTTCTTTGTCCTCATCATTTTGCACTTCCTGACATCCTCTGTCAGCTGGCCATGTTATTGACTTCTATTTTTGTTGAGGTCACTTCTGTAGGAGCATCTCTCCAGCTTCTGATTGCCCTTAGTAGTGAGGAATTTGAATAAAAATGTATGACAGATGCAATTGTAATGGGGGAAGGGTTTGCTGGTAGAGAGGTGAATCATAATGTGAAAGCTCTACAACTCAATCCCCCAAACACCCACTCCAATTTTGGCTCTTTGACAATGCTGTCTCTTTGAGAAAGAAGAACAGTTTGATCTGAATTCTTATTAGGTTCTGAGCCACCAAATTAGAATCTAATAAGCTCTTTGGAAGGGTTTTGAATTAGCTTAAAACAGACCCACGCTGAGCTTGTAGAAGAGACCCTCCTACCCTTTCCAGGCAACCTGTAGTTTGTAGACTTAATTTTCAAAAGTCTCTTCTTTGTGTCTTTTCTCATCTCATGCTTGTGATCTTTTCTTCCTTCAAACTGACTACCTCTAGCTATATCTTACACGTTAGGGCAATCTGTAACAGACCTTTTTCGTGATACTCTTTTAAAAAGTCATAAATTCAGGCAGGAGGAAAAAGACACTTTCTTCAATATGAGAAAAACAGCTTCTGCAATCTTCCACTTTGGCATCTTCTTGTAGTACTAGCTACCTTTGAATGAAGAATATTTTGGCAGACATAAAAAATGCCCCCCAAGTACTAAAATATATCATTATCTTGCTTGTAGATGTAAACAAATGTAAAATTGTTTAGGGAAATGAGAGTCTTAGAGTCTAAATTGGATGGGAGGGGAAGAAATAATGTTGCATTCAGCTTCTTGAATGTCTTACGAAACAAAGGAAGAGTAAGAGGGAGAGGAATAGGAATGATTATTCCATAAAGAAAGCAACTTGTTGAGGTTTGCTGGGGCCTACTCTTGCCGGCTGGGATTTAGCTCAGTTGGTAAAGCGCTGTGCTGCAGTCTCTTATGTCCCGAGTTCAATTCCCAGCACCACAAAAATGGGAGATAGGGCCTGACAATACACTCCCAAGGCAATCCCGAAACAGTCAGCCATTGAAAACCCTATGAGGGTTATTATGAGTCGGATAACTACTCGACGGTACCTAACAACAACACTCTAGTTGGCCCAATCAGTATGTTTCTATGTATTTCATTTTGTACCTGTGCAAATTTTCTTGTAGGATAAATTCCCAGGAGTGTAGCTGCATGGTGAAAGGATATGCATATAATTAATTAAAATTTTGGTATTTATTACCAAATTGCTCACTATTTCCAGGAAAAGTGTACTTACAGAATTTAAAGACTTTTTTCATTGTCTTTTGGCATCCCATGTATTAAATTGCTGGTGGGATTGTAATTTAGTAGAGTCATTATGGAAATCAGTGTGGACATCTTGCCCATAGGCAAGAACTATAATGCCAATCCTACTCTCATTTTTCAGTAACTAACTTGTTTTGCCTCTTAGGAAGCTTTTTTTTTGTTATTGTTGGGAAATTTTACCAGTGATTGCCTATGTTTATGCCCTTTGATTATTACTGTTTGACCCTTGTTGGATTTTACAACCTGAAGAGTCAACTTTCTTCAGCTCAGTAAACATTTTCTTTTATTTCTTCTCTCAATGCCATTCTCCTTGTTCTCTCCTTCTGTAGCCCCAGTAAATCTGATATTGGAACCACTGAGCCTTCCCCGAATGCTTTCTAGTTTGTGTCTCATACTCCTTATCTTTCTACATTGTACTCTGGGAATTTCCCTTGATTTGATTTTCCTTTTTTAAATTATGACCTCAGCCTACCCATTGAGCTTTAAAAGTGGCCATGACATTTTAAATTTTCAAGTAATCCATTGCTTCTTTTTCAGAGAAGCCCATTGTTTTTAAATGGATCAACCTCACCATCTTTTAAAAAAGTTTCTTCTTTTCAATATATACAAATGGCCAATAAACCTATGAAAAATGTTCAATAAAAACCGTCAGGGAAATGCAAATCAAAAGTACACTGACATTCCATCTCAGCCCAGTTAGAATGGCTAGTACCAATAACACAGACAACAAATGCTGGCAAGGATATGGGGCAGGGGAAGGAACCGTATTAAATTGCTGGTGGGATTGTAATTTAGTAGAGTCATTATGGAAATCAGTGTGGACATTCCTCGGAAAACTAAAAATGGAAATTCCATATGATCCAGCTATACCATTTCTAGGCATATACACAAAGGAAGACAAATCATGATACCACAGAGATGCCTGCATTTACATATTTATTGCAGCTTTCTTCATAATTGTGAAGATATGGAATCAGCCAAGATTCCCATCAACAGATGATTGAATTTAAAAATGTGGTGTGTATATACAATGGGGGATTATACAGAAGAAATGAAGAATGAAATTATGTCATTTGCAGCAAAATGTATGAAATTGGAGATCATCATTTTAAGCAAAAATAACCCAGACCAAAAAAAGAGAAATACCACATGTACTCACTTATATGTGGGAGCTAGATCTACCTTAAAGAAAAAATATATATACAAATTAATATATCTAAGGTAGAAAATGGGGCTGGGATTTAGCTCAGTTGGTGGAACGCCGCTCTGCAGTCTCTAAGGTCCTGGATTTGATTCCCAGTACTGCAAAAATGAGAGAAGGATGTGGCAGTCCACTCCCGGGGCAATCCCAAAACAATCAGTCATTGAAAACCCTATGAGGGTCACTATTAGCCTACATGACTCAACAGCACCTAACAACAACAAGGTAGAAAATACAAGGGGACTCATCATGAAGAGGGAGGTGACTAGAGGGAAGAGAGGAAGGGGAAAATCTGGAGGAGGAGGATGACCAACATGTGGGTAATAAAGGAGAGAACTAGTGAAAAATAGAGGTTGCAATTCTATGATGATCCCATAATGAATATCCTTATACTGTATGCATTTGAAAAATCATGGTATACCTCATAAATATGTATAATTATCTCTACATATTAATCAAAATTTTTTATTTTATAAGTGTTTAAGGAGATGGAAGCATCAACAATCCTGATTTGATAATTGCACAGTATATATATGAAATGAATTATTACTCTGTACACCATTAATGCTGTTGTTGTTAGGTACCATCAAGTCAGGTCCAACTCATAGTGACCCTGTGTGCAACAGAATGAAAGACTCCCCGACACTGTGCCATGCCCAGCACTATTGTCAGTGCTTCTCTGCTATTCATAGGGTTTTCAATGGCTGATTGTTTCAGGAGTGGATTGACAGGTCCTTCTCCCTAGCCTGAAGCACCTGGTATTCCCAGGTGGTCTCCCATCCAAGGACTAATCAGGCCAACCCTCCTTAGCTTCCGAGATCAGGTGGGATTGGATACCAGGGTGCTATGGCTACAGATACCCCATTAATATGTACAATCAAAATAATAAAAATCAAACTTTTTTTTCTTTTTTCTGTACTTTGTGATACTGTTACTTGGGAAATTAAGTTTTGTGTTTGTTGTTTGGTTGTTTTTTTTCCATTCTGTTAATTTTCCTCAAATATTTGAGGATTCTTAGTTGCCTTTTCAGATTTATAGTTGCTGGGCTAGGTTGATCAGACTTAGTTGAAGCAGGGTTCCTACATCCAAAGAGAGAATCCCTCTGTCCTTGGCAATGAATAAATATTTTGATGGTTGTTATTAGGTGCCATCAAGTCGGTGTCTGACTCATAGCTACCCCATACACAATAGGCAAAACAGTATTGTTGGTGCTTCTCTGCTAATCATAGGGTTTTCAATGACTGATTGTCTTTTGGGAGTGTGTTATAGGGTCCTTTTCCCACGCCTACAGTATCTGGTGTTCCCAGGCGGTCTCCCATCCAAGTACTAAGCAGGCCCAACCCTGCTTAGCTCCCAAGATCTGATGGGATCAGACACCACAGTGCGACTGCTGCCGGCATGTTGATGATAGGAATCCAAAATTTAGCACTTGTGTGGGGGAGCTAGAGGTTTTGTGTCTGGGTTCCCTTTCATTTAGAGTGTGTGGGTAGCTTGTTTCCTTAGTGTGGAGCCTTCTCTTGTCTAATGATGGTCCTACATGACTCCAGCACTGTCCTACTTTTCCTACCCCAAGGGGCACTCTAAGGGTCCTCATCAGAACCTATAATGTTGTGTGTGAAGTTGTTACAAATACTTTATGTAGCAAATGCTACAACCATGGTTCTATGGTTAAAGGATCAGTCTAGCTGTTTCCCATACCTTTAATTAACCACTCAACTGCCCATTTAATGTCTGCTCTTTACTCAGCCCCCATGGCTTCTGGTGTTGGGATTATTTCAGGGTTCTGAAGGGAAAATTAACTTTTTCCTTTTTTGGCTTGACAGCTTTATGAATTCCTCGATGGGGTTGTGTTTTTCTGTTAATTTGAGTTGCTTTGTGTCTTCCAGGATTTCTTCACTGTTCTGGTCTTCTAATATCGTTCTCAGCTTTCTAGTACTAATACAGATTTACTTTCAATGTTATGTTTTCTCCCTGGATTTTAAATAGTGTTTGAGGACAGAGGTGTCAGTGTGTATTCTCTGTTTTTACCAAAATAATTTTGTATTTTGAGCTTATAGCTGTTTTTTTTAAATCTATTTTTTAAAATCCAGTCTATCTCTCTTTGTAAATTAGTGAGGTAATTGAAATTCCTCTTTAGAGTATCCCAAACATAAGTTGAAATCACTAATTGTGAAATCAGTAATTATACAGAGAGGTGGCAGTGTCAGAATTTTGCCAATATTTTTCCTTTCACTTTTTGTAATCTAATTATCATCACTTGGATTCTCATTTCACAGTTGAGATGACAAAATTGGGGGACTAATGTCTACTGTAGTTTCAAACTATGATTTATGGAGAAAACACCTGTTTACTTGTTCTTCATTATGTTTCTATAAGGATTTGTTATTTATCACCACCACAGTTTAGACTGAGGCACAGAACAAAATCTTGGACCTTCCGACTCATATTGTCTTGTGATAATATATTGGTCTAAGATTGGATTGTGGCTTTATCAAAAAGCCCTGTGCTCTTTTGAGAAATTGCCCCACTTTTTTGGTAAGGCTGGCAACATCTTTTAAATCTATGAGAGATGCTAAAATTATGATTGATTGTTATGCTTTTAAAATCTCCAATCTTTTTTCTCATTTTGAACTGAAAAACATATTGACTTTTTTCAGTGGAGATGTAAGAACATTCATATTTATTTAGCTAGAGAGGGAAGATTATGAATTTGAAATTTCAAAGCCATTTCTTAGTCAAAGGGTAATAAAATTTTAGAGCCAAATGGCATCTCCAGATAGCTCTGTGATAATGTGTGAAGAGCAGAGAACCAAGTCAAAAAATCTAACGTCAGGTTTCTCCTTTCCACTTTCTAGCTAGACTCAAGTCAAATTACATGAATCCTGTATACTGCATTTCCTTATTGATGAAAGGAAGATAATCCCTGCCCTGTTAATTTTATTGTTTTATTTTAAGGATCAAATGAGACAGTATACAAAAATATATTGGCAACCGTGAACTTCTGCTCAAATGTACAAAAATTCCTTTTTGAAGAAGTATAAAAGTAACTCCTGTTTCTTATGAGATTTGCCTAAATTCACCAGTTAATTAGTGGTAGAACCAGGTTTCCTAAATCAGTCTGATAATCTTTATATTGGAGTATAACTTTTAAAATTTGCTTATCTGCCTATTTGGATACCCAGAAAATTTACTGCAACCTTATAGGTATCCCACTCTTCAAAAAGGTATGAACTTCTGAGTCTCAGTAATGCCTTTTCTGGACAAGAGGAAAGAATTGGTTTATTTTGACTTAATCTTGTTTTGCTTGTTTTTGTTAGGTGCCATCCAGTCTGTATCTGACTCATAGCAACCCTACATACAACAGGCGAACCGCTTTCTCAGTGCTTCTCTGCTATTCATAGTGTTTTCAATGGCAGATTGATTTTTGGGAGTGGGCTGCCGGGTCCGTCTCCCAAGCCTACAGCACCTGGTGTTCCCAGGCGGTCTCCCATCCAAGGACTAACCAGGCCCGGCCCTGCTTAGCTTCCAAGATCTGATGCCACAATGCTATGGCTGCAGGCGTTTTGTTTGTAGTGGTGGAATAAACACCTAAACCTGGTTCTGTTTTTATTAGTTGTGCATAGATAAAAATCTCCCTGATTTATTCTTAAAGTATTATTTCCTGGCCTTAAATCTGCCTCTTACCATAATTTTATAACATGCTTCTTTTATGGACCTCTATTAATTTGGAGCCAAGTATTGCAGAAATGGATTTTCTTTTTGTTTCTTATTTAATAAACTGTACAGAATTTCCCTCCCACATTTTTCTTTGCCAAAGACTGTGAAATTCTTGATTGTTTTGTTTCCTTTTATAGCTGCTTCTACAAGTATCAAACAGCTGGAGGATGACTTTCTGCCTTAGTCTAAGGTCAGCTGGAACAAAGTGGCCCCAATTCTCTCCCAGAGTTCTCAAGATAATTAAAAGGAAGCTGAGAGCTTCATGTTTAGTAGAATCATTTAGGTTTATTAAGTAAAAGGGCCTAGGATAAGGAAATTGAACACTCAGATTTAAGATAGAATTAATTGAAGTTTACAATATTGTTCACTTAAGAAGATGTAGGAAAAGAGGTAATAAGTCATTTTAAATGAGACAAGGTGAAGATTCATGTCCAACTGGAGCGAAGAAAGGAAGAAGGATATATGAAAACTTACAGTCACTTGATGTAGTATTTTTAAGGACAAGAATGATACA
Source organism: Pedetes capensis (assembly GCA_007922755.1). Lineage (NCBI taxonomy): Eukaryota > Metazoa > Chordata > Mammalia > Rodentia > Pedetidae > Pedetes > Pedetes capensis. Next base: position 5,117 of record VMDO01027723.1, on the reverse strand, counting down.
AATCAGAAAGGATAGAAGCTGTTAATAATAATGCTTCATAATTTGTAGAAAGAACCACCACAGTTTTTGCTAAAACATGTACTTTCCTATGGCTCTGTTTTCATTAATAAGGAGATGACTTGGCATGCACATGGTTTGGATACCTACTTAATATCAGGAAGAAAGATTCGATTTTTAGAATGAACTTTCAACTTAAGGATAGTATTAGATTTATCTATTTTATTTATTTATGCAGCACTGAGGGGTTGAATCTGGGGCCTTGCATGTGCTAGGCCAGTGCTCTACCAATGAGCTGCACTCCAAGCCCTGTTTTTATTTTTTTCTTTTGAGATAGTCTCGCTCAGTTGCGTAGGCTGCCTCTGGCCTTGAACCTGCATTCTTCTCCCTCAGTCTCCCGAGTTGTTGGGGTTACAGGTGTGCACTATAGTACCTGGCTTAGAATAGCTTTAGATTTATAACAAAGTTGCAGTGATAATACAGAGATACAGATACCTCATGTGTACTTTCTCCTATTATTAATATCTCATGATAGTATGGTATATTTTTCAAAACTGATGAACCAGTATCACAAGATTAGAATTAACTGAAGTCAAAACTTTATCCAGGTTTTCTTAGATTTTTTCTTTTAAATCTAATGTCTTTTTTCTGTTCCATGTTCTATCCAGGATACTACATGAAATTTAGTCATCATGGCTCTTTAGGCTCTTCTGGACTATGATGGTTTCTTAGACTTTCCTTGTTTTAGATGATCTTAACAGTTTTGAGGAGTACTGATCAGATATTTTCTAGAATGTCCATCATTTAGCATTTGTCTGATGGGTAGACTGGGGTTACAGTTTCTTGGGAAGACAGACCATAGAGGTCAATTGCCATTTTCATCATATCATTTCAAGACCGCATACAATCGTCTTGACTTTTCACTGTTGATGTTGACCTCGATCACCTGGCTAAGGTGGTGCTTGTCAGGTTTCTCCCTCTCATCAGAAGTCACTGTCTGGAGCCCACATTTGTGGGTTAGGGAGGACAGATCTAAACTTAGCTGTAACAAAATAATCATTGTTGGTAAACCTTCTAGTCCTTAACTAATCAATATCATACTTGGATTTAGCAGATTCACTTGACTGGAAAACTTAGAGATGTGTGTTTTGCAGCTTACATCTTGGTAGTCAAATTGAATGACCATGTTTCCTTCAGTAGGACTCTCCTAATTTAGGATAGCTTTCTTCACCCATAGGAGATGGCCAGAATAACCGGCTCCAAAAACTAAGTCTACCACTGCTACCGCTTTTCTGGTATAGTCCAGGTCCCACCTGCACTTGAGTCATGTTAACTGAGTGCTTCTCACACTTGAATGAGCATCTGAGTCACATGGAGGGGCTATTCCAGGGCTCCATCCCCAAAGTTTCTGACTCATTAAGTCTGGGTGAGGCCTTATAATTTATATTTCTAACAATTTCTCAGGTGATTTTGGTGCTGAGGACTACATTTTGAGAACCACTTAGAACATAGAAAACAAAAATACCTGAGCCACATTATTTCAGTCCTTTGCTGAGCTTTTCTGTAAAGCTGATTTTATAGACACTTCTACTTGACACAGACTTCCTGTACAGAATGTCTTATTTAAGTTCCTCCACCCTGAAAACCCTCTGTCTTTACTACGAAACTGATAAAGGCCCTGTTCTTTGTGAAAGAGAATGATGTAATATGTTGCCTTGGCCCCTGGAAGGCTTATAGTCTCAGTTAACAAAATTATATTGACTCCTGTTGCAGTTTTTTTTTCATAATATGGCTCCTGCCCCAATTTACTCAATTTAATTTTGTATTTATCCTGTACATAACTGGCATATAATTATTTTGGAAATTAATAATATTAACTTGCATATATTAAGCACTTACTCATTTGACCTTTGCATCATGCTAAGGGTTGAATCTATTATTATCACTTTACAGAAAAGGAAATGGTAAATCTAGTTAAAATCATGCACATAATGTACTCAGTACAATGCCATGTTCATGGTAAGTACTCAACAAATGTGTTCTTTCAAAGCCACTGGCCCAAACGAAATTATTGTTTCATTTAATTATGTAACAGTGCCTGAGTTACTAAGAAGTTTCTATTTTTAAAGGTATAAAATAGAAATGAATGAAGAAAATATTGCTAACTTATATTGGTACTGAAGTTTGCATCTATACTTAAAATTCTCTTTTTATGAATCCTCTATTACACAAATATTTAAAAATAAACTTTAAAAGGCAGTTATGGAATTTAGAAACAATATGCAACTTAAAATAGGATTATCATTTTGTCTTTCAATAAAATAATTCTAGTGCCTGAGGAAAATAAACAGAGTTTGTGTTCCTAAAAAGCATGAACCAAAGAACTGAATATAGTACACCAGACAATGAAATCATTGATCTGCTACCAATTTTTGGAGTCATGGAGTCAAACACTCAATTATCTGCCTTGTAGTTTTATATAAAATTTTGCTTGTGAAATTCTTTCTCTTTACCTTTAACTTGTTAACATACATACTGAATAGCAAAATATATTAAATTTGATTACCTAATAAGCGTTTTCCTGTTGATTATCTCACTCAAGCTGCAAAACGATCCTTCTATTTACTTCTATTGATTTGCATTTTGCTCATTTTTTCTTTCATTTTTTTTTGTGGTACTTAGCAGTTGAACTCAGGGCCTACCATATAGTTTGCAAGTGCTCTACTACTGGGCTGCATAGCCAGCTCTTTTTAAATTCTTTTTTATTTGGAGACAGGGTCTTACTAAGTTAGGCAGCCTGATTCTAACCTCAAACTTGCCACCTTCTGCCTCAACCTCTTGAGGTGCTGCAATTAAAGGTGTGTACAAACCACACCTGGGTTATTACTTATTTTTATTAATACATATTAATTACACAAATTATGGGTTTAACTGTGGTATCTAGTTTTTACTTTGCTTATGTTCTAGCTTGGGGCTGGGATTTGGCTCAGTTGGTAGAGCGCTGCGCTGCAGTCTCTGAGGTCCTGAGTTCAATTCCCAGCACCGCAAAAAATGGGAGAAGGGCCTGGCAATCCACTCCCAAGGCAATCCCGAAACAGTAAGCCATTGAAAACCCTATGAGGGTCGCTATGAGTTGGATACTGACTCGACAGCACCTAACAACAACAACACAAATGTTCTAGCTTGGCTTTTCTTTATGTTTCTACAGTCAGATTCATTTTGAGACGTGGAGATTTTCCTCTTGTCTTTGATGTCAGCATATGAACTGAGTCAAGAAGTTGAGGCTGAAATGGGAAATGCAAATAGATAATGTTCATAGCCCTTGAGTTAGGTTTGTCCAGCATGAGATAAATGCTCCTTTAGTGAAATATTTTGGAGGCTAATGTCTAGGGAATAAGACCTTATAATAATTCAAATGAGAAAATAATGCAGTGCAAGGTCAGTGTTATTTTTAAAAGGTCTTTTTCCCAGATTGTCTACATGTCTGCTCTGTTCTGTTAGTATAAGTAATCCCTAATTTACTAATGGTGTTCAGTGTTCCTCTGCCTATTTGTAAATCAGACGATTGCATTCATCATTCCTTCTTGATTGGTAGAGCTGGCTCATTTCAATGCTAAAAATTCCCATAGATTAAAATGCTGTCTACTTTCTGCTTGGGCTCTTATCTGAAGACATTTTCTTGGAATTTTGATAACTGCAGAAGAAGTTCAGTACAGTAGGAAGAGCATATATGTTTTGGAGGCAGAAGACTCACATTGAATCCTTGAACTAGGTAGTCAGATTCTCTGTATCCACTTCCACATATGTGAAAAGCATATAACATAGCACATATTTGATAAAGATGTGGTAAGAGTTAAACGAAATGACATATATAGAGAGTGTAGGATGGTTTCAGAGGCATATTAGGTGCTCACAATTGTTAATTTTTATTTCTTGGTAGTCATATGTACTAAATGTCACTGGTTCTATATAAAAATGCATCAAAGAAGAAAGCCTTATAGAATTTTCAACTTGAGGGATATGGGAGAACATAAATCAAAACATCTCCCTCCTTAACATCATTCAGAAATGACAAATGTCACAAAGTGATAAACTGATAGGTGCATTTCCCTTTACTAAAATTATACTATCTAGAGAATTTATAATAGCCTGAAGTCCAGTTGACAATCTATGACTAATATTTAAAATAAATAATAGACAACAAAATTAATAGCTGGCATTTTAAGTGCTGCAACTTGTCACCAAATACTGTTGCTCCCTAAACCATCAGCTGCCACCTCATATAATTGGTAGAACAGTACTGTACTATACCCAATATCACTGAAATATTCTGTAATACCCCCAGAAAATTCTCTGGCCTATTTTTGGTGCTCCATTTAACTTTTTGCCAAATCTGAATTACTGGGGTTTGAACTATTCAAATGCTACCTCATGCTAGCTTTTAGATTGATCCTAATTGCATTAATTGATAGTAATTTCCCCATCCAAAATTTTTGGGGAGTAATTTAGTCTTGGTAAGACTTCTGAAGCCACTAAGGTGCCACCACCTGAAGACTTAGAGCACTGCAGTGACATAAAAAATGCATGTTAAGCTCTGAGTTTGAAAAAGAGGTTTATTTATGTACCATATCCTTTATGACAACAGTTCTCTGAAACTGTTGGCAAATAATACTTCTATGGTTAGATATAAGATGTGAGAAAACTGTGAAAAATGTTTTATTAAGTATAGAGTTTCCTTATATATCTTGTAGAACTCACTTACCTCTCTTATTTCTCTAGTGTTTCCGTCTACCACTCACTAAATCAATAAATCTGGTGGGTTCCTAGGGGCTAAACAGTCTAACAGGCATTTCTGTGTGTCTATTGGAAAATGATAGATTAGATAGAAAAGGTAGTGATTTTGCTGTTGAATAACTTTAAATTTTTATTTGGAACATAGGATATATTCTCGAACTAACAGTACAATACTAACAAAGTGAATGTGTAAATTTTCTCATACAAAATGGCGTAGTTTTTGCATATAAGCTATGTATATTCTCCTGTATACTTTAAATCATCTATAGATGTTTATGGAAATATGACAAGGAAAAAAAGTAGGAACATGTTCATTATAGACACAC
>VMDO01027722.1:0-24876 GCA_007922755.1 Pedetes capensis | reverse complement strand
ATTTAATGAGAACCCATGAGATTCCACCTATGCTATAAAGTTAAAGAAACAAGAATTAAGAAAACAACAGATTAAAGTTGTTATAAAAAATCTAGATGAGGTAGGCATCATAAAACATAATTTTAAATATTAATCTATACAATTTATAACACAATATAATTTCAATATAATTTAAAAGCATACTCTTTTATGTAACAGAATACTGAAATAAGTTCCACATATCAGTGGCCTTACAAATGATTTTGTTTAGTATCTGCTTATATATCACAATATTTCACCTAACCAGTAACAAGTAAAGCATATTTCATGAGTTTTTTGTTTTTGTTTTTGTTTTTGTTTTTGTTTTTGTTTTTGCCATACTGGGGTTTGAACCCAGGGCCTTCCACTTGCATACTTTGCAAGTGCTGTAACACTGAGCTGTACCTCCAGCCCCCATTTTCTTTTTACTTTTTGAAACAGCATTTTGCTAAATTACACAGACTGCCTCTGGTCTCGAACTTGTGATCCTCTTGCCTCTGCCTCTAGAGTTACTAGGATTACAGGCATGTGCCACCGTGCCCAGCTCATGAGTCATTTTTATATAAATTAGCTATTAAAATGCTGAGGTGCAAGCTGAAGAAATTCACAATCTAAGCATTACCTAATTTGCATTTCTAGCTGTCTTGGAGATATGAATTGTGAAAGCAGATGAAACTACATACAAATGTCACAGTTTACCTAAAGCTTTTGACAGTTACTTGGAAATCCCAATTAATATCAAGGCCAAGTGAACAAGTTTATACTGAAATTAATAATAATTTAAAAGCCAAATCTACAATTTTATTTCTTTCAAACCTGATTATTGACCATTTGGTCAGGCAGAAATGATGGCCCCATGAAAGTTTTATAGCTTATAGCTGAAATATTCTGAGTAAAATTACATTAAAAAACAGTTTAGGTTTATAGGGACACCTGGCTTCATTAGCATTTCAGGAACAAATGAAGACATAAACTGGAACCATCATAATTATCTAAAGGGAAATCTTCAAACTGATCTTATTCTCAGTACCTTTGCTGAATTCTTGTATAAGAAAAACCATAAAGCTGTCATGTGCCCCAGGTTTTCCTTTTATAAAAGAAAGTAAAGAACAGTATGTCCTTTCTCTAGCTTGTGAGATGTTGTGAAGAAAGGCAATTTAATCTATAAGGTGTTTATGGCCATCTAGAAATAGGCAATATAAAAATACAATTTCTCATTACAAAATTATTATATCAGAGTATTTTATTGTTGGAAGGATTTACTTCAATTTGTCCCTATGTCTAATGGATTGTAATGAAAATCAAGAACATCCATAGTTCTCAATGTTAAGTAAATTTGGTATCTAATGGAATGGGTAGATATACTGTGGTGATTAGGAGGGAGGTTAAGAGTTGTAATAGTTAAAAGAGGCCATGGTTGCCATAAAATGGTGAATAAAATATTCTTCCTACAGTTAACTGTTTACTTAAATAATGCCATTTATGTAAGTAAGGTCATAAGAATGGCTGTCAGTTTAGAATGATCAAAGCAAAATAATAAGGAAATGTAGAAAAGTACACTATTTGGACTGTCAAAAAATGCTAGCCTTTTAGTCAGAAATATGTGAAAAGTACTTTTCTATTCCTGAATTTTAAAACATTTGTCAGTGCCTATAATTTTTACAGTAGAAAAATATTCATTTTATCACAACATTTTATTCAACTTTGTTTTAATGTTAACTTTATTCTCATAAAACTATTATTTTTCTATGTCTCTCTGTATTACTCTCTCTCTCTCTCTCTCTCTCTCTCTCTCTCTCTCTCTCTCTGTCTCTCTGAATACATAACACACACAGTTTCCTATATTAGGAATCTCTATTAATTATTACTTTGCAAAAAATGTATAAATTTAGCCTTGGAGCTAAGACAAAATGAGGTAGTGTATATAACCAGGCTGGCTCTCCCACTCTGCTGGAGAAGAGCTGATATGGAGAACATCTTGTAGAGGGCTGACCCACTAGGCCTACACTGACATTGTGCTTCTGAGTAAACTTAGAAGCTACTCCAAGCATTCTGTTTGGAATTATCCCCAGACTGATCAATGGTGCTGACCCTTGAGTTAACTAATAGGGCTTAATAACAGAGTGGAGAAAGACTGAATGGGTTAAAAGGGCATCCATCAGTGGTTAGCCACAGGTCTGAGATTACATCTCCGTCTCAAGGTGTGGGAGGAGGAAAAATAACCTTTGTCCAGGCTGATGATCTAAGCTCTTTTTTGGATATGGGAGCAGCAATAATGGTTAGAGCCTGATCAGGGATACCTGAACATAGAGAGCATTAAAGGAAGGGAAAAGGAAAGAATTTTTTTCTCTGTCCTAGCCACTGACAACTTAAGGTTGTGAAATTAAAGATGCTTCCACCTTGAAAACCTGTATTAAAGTAAAGCAGCTACAGAAGGAAATGTGTGCCTGTAGTCTCTACTTTTTTGTTCACTTATGTGTGTGTATGTTTTTGTTTCGTTTTATTTTGTTTTGATATTGTGAAAAAAAAAACAAAACTAGGATATAATTTCATGATTTCAATGTCCTGAAAATATCAGTTCAAAGATTCATGTTGGTGAAAGGAATTGTGGAATTTGAATCTTGACTTAACTTTGTGTGTCTTCTCTCAATCTCTCTTTCAGCCACTAGATAGCTGGTGTGAACAATAAGGTATCCATACGGGAGGAAACCCCACTGGAGTGTCTCCTTCACTATTGACAGGTATTTGGCTGTTCCTCAATGACTAAGAAACAGATGGTCTCTCTCCATAATATATTATGGCTGCAATACAGCCTGGAAGACCAGGAAAGATGGCCTAAAAACAGATCTCTACATTACTATACCATCGTACACTTGCATCTACTCTTCAAGAAGGAAGAAAAATGGGATGAAATTGCATGTGTGGAGTGCTTTCCTTATGGCGTTGTGTCAAAAGGAGTGCCTCCAGGAGAAATATAATTTAAGCAAAATGAAGGCCAAACCTTTGATGAAGAAGCAAAAAAACTCTACCAGTATTTGAAATTTCTCTACAGGACGATGACCTGCTCTATCATCCCCTGGATCAAGGGAGAGAGGCAACTCCCACTGCTACTCAGGTTTGAGCTGAGCAGGAGAATCAGCCTCCTCTCTATCCTCTAGAGTTTGAACTTCCTTACCCTGAGGCATCTCTCAGAGCTTCTGTGCCTACACCCTCCCCTAAATCTCTGCAAGCCCCTCTACTTGACACTACCACTAAACATTGGACCAATTATAAGCCAGCAGAATGAATTTTTCCTGTTCAGACAAGTTCCAAATGGAGAAGGGAATTTAATTTATGTGCATGTATCTTTCACTACCTCTGATGTGTACAACTGGAAGGCATATACCCAAGGTCTGATAGCATATCCTGGAGGTTTTGTTACTATTATGAGTGGTATCTTCACAGTCCACAACCCTACAACGGCAAATATCCAGACCTTCCGGACCACTCTTCTGATGGGAGAAGAGTCAGCTGTACTAGTAGAGGCTAGGAAAAATGCTGATAAGCAGCCTGCCAATCAGCCTAACAAGAGAGTTTGGTCATCTACTGAAGAGTCAGTGCAGTGGACTCCTCCTAACTGGAACACTGACACAGATGAAAGACAAGCCTATCTGGAGTGTTACAGGAATATGCTCCTTAAAGGGATACGAGAAGCTAGTAAACCCACAGCCAACTGGAATAAACAGAGGGAAACCCAGCAGAAGCCAAATGAGAGCTTCTCAGCATTCATACAGAGGTCAAGGGAATGTCTTCAAATATATACCCCTTGGAACTCTGAAAGAAATGATAGCCAGATAATCTTGGGAACCTACTTAATATCTCAGAATACTCCTGATATCTGGAGAAAACTCCAAAACTTGGCTGTGGGTCAAAAGTTAATCCTTCTCAAGTGAGAGAGACTGCCTTTAAGATTTTCTTTACTTTTTTTTCTGTATTTGCCACTGGGATGAACGCCTAGCCTATTTTTTTTCCTTATTAGAGAGAGGGTCTCGTCACGCAGGCTGCCTGTGGCCCCCAACTTGCAATCCTCCTTTCTTGCCTCTGGAGTTGCTGGGATTACAGGTGTGCACCACTGTGCCAGGCCTCCCTTTAAAGTTTTCAGTAATAGAGATGTGGCTAAAGAGGAAAAAAAAAGAAAAGAGATTTAAAAAGCAAGCTGCATTCTTGGCAGTTGCCCTCCAGTTCTCTCCAGGCACCCCAGAAGGAAAAAAAGAAGTTATCGTGGGTGAGCGTCCCTGTCCCCCAACATGGGACCAGTTGGCAAACAGTAAAGCTTGGACTGAAACAGTGAGCATTCTGTAAGCAGGAGGCACATTGGAAATCAGAGTATATACACATATACACATAAGTACATGCATAGGTATATATGTCCATATACATCTACACGTGTGTATATATGTACATTGTTGTTAATATATGTGCATATACACATATATACATACTAAGGAATCGCCTTTTACACTCAAAATGATTTCTTTGATATTCACAAAAGTTGTGTGTCCAAATAGTTTATTGCTGAGTGATATTCTATGGTATAGATATATCACATTTTAACCACTTGTTAAAATACATCTTGGTAGTTTCTACATTTTTGCTATTATAAATAAATCTGCTATGGATATTTATGTATAGATTTTTGCATGAAAATAAGCCTTAAATTTTCTGAGAAAATGCATGAGTGTAATTGCTGGTAGTAATAAGAGTCACATATTTAATTTTATAGAAAACTAAGAAACAATGCTGGTGATCGCAAGATAGAATTTTATCAGACCAAGGACTTTATTTATAAATGTTGGTGGGGTACAGATTTAATAAGTCTTTTGCTATATCCATTATGCACCTATTAAATCACTTTTGCCTGCACATTCATCAACTTCCATGTTTTACAGAACCATATAAACTAAAAAAGAGAAGAAAAAAGAATTTTAATTTATATGTAATAAAAGTCATATGCAATCATGGGCTATATTCTCACTGATTTTTTCCCTCATTTTTCCCATGTATTCATATAGTTGCATCATATATTTTGAGATTTTCTTCTCCCTCTTTACCAGCTGCATTATTTCCAATGACCTTTTCATTGTAAATACATTTTTCACCAACATAAACTGTGACTATACACATGGAATTCACAAGATGGAAGGTACAAGAACCAAGTTGAATCAATTTCTGGAAAGAGATGATAGAAAACCTCAACATCAAAAGTCAGAACAAGACCACATGCTGATTATGGATCAGACCATGAACTGCTCACATGTATGTTCAAATTGAAACTAAAAAAATTTCAGAACAAGGTATGACCTTGAGTATATCACATCTGAGTTCAGACACCATCTTATGAACACATTTGAAGCTTTAGAAATTAGTGATCAAAGACCACGAGTTGTGGCATGAAATCAAAAACATCATTCATGAGGACAGCAAAATATTATTAAAAAGACATGAAAGAAAGAAAAATAAAAAATTACATGTCAATAAAGACCCTGAAACTTGCCCTGGAAAGTCAAGCAGCTAAAGTAAAAGAAAGACATGACAACATTAAAGAACTAAGTAGAAGATTTCAAAGGAATGCTTGGGAAGACAAAATCAAATATTATAATGACATGGGCAAAGAGCTGGAGATGGAAAACCAAAGGGAAGAACATATTCTGTTTTTCTAAAGATTAAAGAACTAAAAATAAATTCAAGCCTCAAGTGGCAACAGTGAAAATTTCTACAGGGAAAATATTAAACAACACAGGAAACATCAAAGGAAGTGGAAGGAATATACAGAGTCATTATGCCAAAAAGAATTGGTGGATGATCAACCATTTCAAGAGGGTACATATGATCATGAATCAATGGTACTGAAGGAAGAATTGCAAGCTGCCTTGAAGGTATTGAAGAAACATAGGCTCTCGGAGTTGATGGAACACCAATTAAAATGTTTCAATAAACAGATGCAGCACTGGAGGTCTTTAGTTGTTCATGCTAAGATATTTGGAAAATACCTACCTGGCCAATTGACCAGAAGAGATCCATATTTATGCCTATTTCCACAAGAAAGGGAATCCACCCAAATGCAGAAATTATTAAACAATACCATTAACATCCCATGCAAGTAAAATTTTGCTAAACATCATTCAAAAGTGACTGCAGCAGTATATTAACAGGTAACTGCCCAAAAATCAAGCTACGTTCAGAAGAGGGCATGGAACCAGGGACATCATTGCTTTTGTCAGGTGGATATTAGCCAAAAGGAGAGAATATCAGAAATATGTCTATTTTTGTTTTGTTGACTATGCAAAGGCATTTGACTGTGTGGATCACAGTAAATTATGGATAATATTACAAAGAATGGGACTACCAGAGCACTTAACTTTACTCATGAGGAATCTGTACATGGACAGGTAGTCATCCAGACAAAACAAGGAAACACTGCCTGGTTTAAAGTTAGAAAAGTTGTGTGTCAGGGATGTATACTTTCATTGTACATTTTCAATCTCATTGCTCAGCAAATAATCCAAGAAGCTGGACTTTGTGAAGAAGAACATGCCATCAGCATTGGAGGAAGACTCATTAACAACCTGTGTTATGCAGATGATACAACTTTGCTTGTTGAAACTAAAGTATATTTTAAACATTTACTGATGAATACTGATGAATATCAAAGAACACAGTTGCCATTTATAGACTGTGTCTCACCATCAAGAAAATCCTTACAATGAGGTCAGTAAGCAACTTCATGATAAATGAAGAAAAGTTTGAGTTTGTCCAAGATTTTGCTTTACTTGGTTCTGTAATCAACACCCGTGGATGTAGCAGTGAAGAAATCAAAGACACGTTGCATTGGGAAAAGCTATTGTAAACCACCTCTGTAGAATGTTGAAAAGTAAAGACGTTACATTGAATATGAAGATGTGCCTGACTCATGCCATGGCATTTTCAGTCGCATTATATGGTTGTGAAAACGGGATGTTTAATAAGGGAGACAAGAGAAAAGTTGACCCTTTTGAATTATAGTGTTAGAGAAGAATTTTGAAGATCCCATGGACTGCCAATAGAATCAACAGATCCTAGAAGAAGTACAACCAGTGTTCTCTTCAGAAGCAAGGATGCCTAAACTGCATCTTACATATTTTGGACATGTAGTCAGGAGGGACCAGTCCCTCTGGAAAGAGATCATGTTTGGGAGAGTGATGGTTCAATGGAAGAAAAAGACCTTCAACTAGATGTATTGACAGTGTCTGCAACAATGGGTTTAAACATAAAGAAGACTGTGTGCCTGGCACAGAGTTTATGCCACGGACTGTTTCATTCTGGTTTTTGGTCACTGAGTCAGACCCAACTTGATGGCACCTAATAACAACATAGATGTTATAGCTAGCGATTCTTCTGTTGGATCGAAGCAAATTAAATTGAAAGCCTTCTGGGAAGCATTCATTTTTCTAGATATTAAGAACATACATGAATTTGGATGAGCAAAAATATCAACATTAGTATGAATTTGGAAGAATTTGATGCTAACAATCATGAATGACTTTGAGAAGAATAAGACTTTAGAGTGGAACGTAACTGCAGATTTGGTGGAGAAAGCTAGAATTCAGAAGAAGTAAAGCCTGGAGCCAGGCATGGTAGTAAATGCATGCAATCCCAGCACTCAAGAGACTGAGGGAAGAGGCTTATGAAATAGAGTTCAGCTTGGGCTACATTGTTCTTGTTGTTAGGTGCCTTCAAGTTGAGTTTGACTCATAGCAACTCTACTTACAACAGAACGATATACTCCCTAACACTGTGCCATGCCAACCACTATGTCAGTGCTTCTCTGGTACTCATGATTTTCAATGGCCGAATTTTTTCAAGATTGTTTCAGGAGTGGTATGCTGGGTCCTTCTCTCATTTTTACGGTGGTGAGTGTTGAACCCAGGGCCTCAGAGAGTGTAGAGTATCACTCAACCAACTGAGCTAAACCCCAATGTGCTTGGGCTATATACTGAGACACCATTAAAAAAAAAAGTTGAGACTGGAAATGTAACTGTATTTGCTTCAATCTCATGATAAAACTTGAATGGGTGAGACATTTCTTGTTCCAAATTAACAAAGAAAGTGGCTTCTTGAGATGAAGTCCACTCCTGGTTGAGACAATGTGAACACTTTTGAAACAGCAACAAGATTTGCAATATTACATAATTAATAAAATAGCAGATTTTGAGTAGATTGTCTTCATTAAAGAGTCAATCAATGGGAGAAATGTTTTCGTCTTATTTCTAAAAATTGTCACAGCCACTCAACCTTCAGTAACCATCACCTTGATCAGTCAGAAGCCATCAAATGTGAGGCAAGACTCTCCACAAATAAAAACATTATGAGGTCCTGACATCTTAGTTTATCATTGGCATTTATCAGTAATGAATTTTATTTTCTATTTAAGATAGATAGATAGATAGATAGATAGATAGATAGATAGATAGATAGTTGTTGACATTAGGTGCCCTCGAGTCAAGTCCGACTTAAAGCGACTCTATGTACAGCAGATCAAAACACTTCTAGATTCCGTGCTATGCACGTGATCTTATTTATACTTAAGCCCATTGTTGCAGACACTGTGTCAATCCATCTGGTGGAGGGTTTTCCCTTTTTTCGTTGACCTGCCACTCTCCCAAACATGATGTCTTCATCCAGACACTGATCTCTCCCGATTACATGCCCAAAATTTGTAAAATGCGTACAGCCATTCTTGCTTCCAAGGAGCATTCTTGTGGGGCACGCGCCTCCCAGTCAGGCCCAGATGTTCAGATGGGCGCTGCCGCCATGCACACAGATATTAAACACAATTCACTCGGGACTCTCAGGTAAGGGGTGCGGGCTCCTGTGGCCCTTGGGATGCCGGTGGAGATGGGAGAAAGGAAAAGCCTGGGGCGCTTTTGCCTTCCAGGGGCAAACACCCATGTTGGTGGTTTCAGTGGTCATGAGGAGACAGACAGAGAGTGCTTTTTTCCATGTGGGGAGAGCGTTCTTTCCTCACCCAAGGTCCAGTTGAGAGAGTGGGAAAGCTGTTTCCTCATGGGTGGTCCAGGCGAGAACAGGGTCTTTCCTTGTTGGTCAAAAGGTCCTGGCAGAAAAGGGTCAAGCTGCCCACAGAATGGCCTAAGCTAAACAGCTTTGAGTCCAATTGCCCAATTAGGATCGAGAGATTTTCTGAAGGGTTTTTGTACAAACGTCCAACCAAGTTACTTTCATTTTCCCTAGATATAGCCGTTTTCCCAGTTTTGGAGTTTTTGCCAATTTCCCCCCAAATTTTTCCCTACACATTCTGGTTGCATTTCTTCTAGGACATATCTGTTGGTTCTTTTGGCAGTTCATGGTATATTCAATAGACGTCTCCAGCACCACAATTCAAAAGCATCAATTCTTCTCCTGCCTCCCTTGTTCAATGTCCAGCTTTCACAACCATATGATGCAAGTGAAGATACCATGGCATGAGTCAGGAGCACCTTTGTCTTCAATGTAACATCTTTGCTTTTCAATACTCTAAAGAGATCTTTTGCCACAGCTTTTCCTAGAGCAATGCGTCTTTGGATTTCTTGACTGCTGCTTCCATGGGTGTTGATTATAGAGCCAAGCAAAGCAAAATCTTGGACAAACTCAATCTTTTCTCCATTTATTGGGAAGTTGTGTACTGGCCCGATTGCAATGATTTTTGTTTTGTTGATGTTTACTCACAACCCACATTGAAGGTTATGGTCTTTGAACTTCATCAGTAAATGTTTTAAATCTTCTTCACTTTCAGCAAGAAGAGTTGTGTCATCTACATATCGCAAGTTGTTAATGAGTCTTCCTCCAATCCTGATGCCTCGTTCTTCCTCATAAAGTCCAGCTTCTCAGATTCTTTGCTCAGCACAGAAATTGAAGGGATATGGTGAAAGTACACAGCCCTGAGGCACACCTTTCTCAACTTTAAAACAGGCTATGTTTCCTTGTTCTACTTGAACAACTGCCTCCTGGTTCACATATAGATTCCTCATGAGTACAATTAGGTGCTCTGGTATTCCCATTTTCTGAAGTGTTATACATAATTTATTATGATCCACACAGTCAAATGCGTTTGCATAGTCAAAAAAACATAGACATCTTTCTGATATTCTCTGCTTTTGGGTAATATCCACCTGACATCAGTGATGATGTCCCTGGTTCTCCGCCCTCTTCTGAATCCCACTTGATTTTCCAGTAATTCTCTGTCTATATACTGCTGCAGTCGCTTTTGAATGATCTTTAGTAAAATTTTGCTTGCGTGTGATATTAATTATATTGTCTGATAGTTTCCATATTCAGTTGGATCCCCTTTTTGGGAATAGGCACAAATATGGATCTCTTCCAGTCAGTTGGCCAAGTAGCTGTTTTCCAAATCTGTTGGCATAAACATGTTAACACCTCCAGGGCTGCATCTGTTTGTTTAAACATCTCTATTGGTATCCTGTCAATTCATGGAGGCTTGTGTTTTGCCAGTTTTTTCAAAGTGCCTTCCACTTCATCCTTCAATACCATTGGTTCCTCTTCATATGCAACCTCATGGGATAGTTGGTAATCTACCAATTCCCTTTTGTATAATGATTTTGTGTATTCCTTCCATCTCCTTTTGATGTTTCCTGCATTGTTTAACATTTTCCCTGTAGAATCTTTCACTACTGTCACTGGAGGCTTGAATTTTTTCTTCACTTCCTTAAGCCTGAGAAATACAGAGCGTCTTCATCTTTTTTGGTTTTCTGCCGCCAGCTCTTTGCACATGTCATTAAAATATTTGTTTTTGTTTTCTCAAGCTGTCTTTTGAAATCTTCTGTTTCGATCCTTAACTTCATCATATCTTCCTTTTACTTTGGCTGATGGACGTTCAAGGGCAAGTTCCAGTGTCTCTTTTGACATGTTATTTGGTCTTTTCTCTTTTTCTTGTCTTTTTAAGAACTTTTTGCTGCCTTCTTGAATGATATATTTTATGTCATGCCACACCTCGTGTGGTCTCTTATGATTTGTGTTGAATGCATTAAACCTGAATTCAGGTGGGATATACTCAAGGTCATACCATGGCTCTCCTACACTTGATCCAATTTTCTTCAGCTTTTGTTTGAACTTGCATATGAGAAGTTGATGGTCTGATCCACAGTGAGCACCTGGTCTTGTTTTGTCATTTGAAATACAGCTTTTCCATCATCTCTTTCCACATATGTAGTCAATTTGATTCCTGTATGTTCTATCTGGTGAAGTCCATGTGTATAGTCTCCATTTACATTGGTGAAAAAATGTATTTGAAATGAAAAGGTCATTGGTCTGACAAAATTCTATCATGTGATCTCCAGCTTTGTTTCTGTCACCAAGATCCTATTTTCCAAATACTGAGCCACCTTCTTTGTTTCCAACCTTTGCATTCTAATCACCAGTGATTATCTGTACATCCTGATTGCATGTTTGATCTATTTCACATTGCATAAGCTGATAGAAATCTTCCCTTTCTTCATTTGTGGCCTTAGTGGTGGGTGTATAAATTTGAATAATAGTCATATTAACTGGCCTTCCTTGTAGACTTATGGATATTATTCTATCACTGACAACATTGTATTTCAGGACGCATCTTGAAATGTCTTTTTTGATGATGAATGCAACCCCATTTATCTTTAGTTTATCATTCCCAGCATAGTAGACCATATGATTGTCGACTCAAAATGGCCCATGCCGGTCCATTTTAGCTCACTGATGCCTAGAATGTCAATGTTTATGTGCTTCATTTCTCTTTTAACGATTTCTAATTTTCCTAGATTCATACTACGTACATTCCATGTTCCAATTATTAATGGATGATTAGAATTGTTTCTCCTCATTTTGCATCATACCACATTAGCAGATAGAGGTCCCTGGGACTTTACTCCATTTCTGTCATAAAGGTAGACTCTATTTTGAGTAGGCAACCCTTCCCCAGTAGTCTTTTGAGTGCCTTCCAACCTGGGGGGTTCATTTTCTGGCACTATATTTGACAGTATTTCTTTGCTATCCATAGCATTTTCAATGGCTTGTTTTAGGAGTGGCTCACCAGTGTCTCCTCCCTAGTCTATCTTAGTCTGGAAGCTCAGCTGAAACCTATCCACCATGGGAAACCCTGCTGGTATGTGAGATACCAGTGGCATAGCTTTCAGCCTCATTGCCACACACAAGCCCCCATAGTGTGGCGAACTGACAGACATGTGGAGGATATATATATATATATATATATATATATATATATATATATATATATAGTTGTTGTTGTTGTTGTTAGGTGCCGTCGCGTCAGTATCCGACTCATAGAGACCCTCATAGGGTTTTCAATGGCTGACTGTTTCAGGATTGCCTTGGGAGTGGATTGCCAGGCCTTTCTCCCATTTTTGCGGTGCTGGGAGTTGAACTCGGGACCTCAGAGACTGCAGTGCAGTGCTCTACCAACTGAACTAAATCCCAGCCCCATACACACACACACACACACACACACACACACACACACACATACACACACATACATACACACAGATATACACACATACATACATAAATATACATACATACACATACACACATGCATATACATACACATACATATATATACATACATACATACACATACATATATACATACATACAGATACCTGTGTATATGTATGTACATATATGTATTTTAGTCATACATACCTCTAAATAGACCACACACTAGTCATAATGTTTATATCCACTTGAAAGCCAAACAAATGTATAACTCACTTCATTACAATATTCACTTTGTATCAGTCATTTGCAACTGTACCTATAATATCCCTCGGGTAACCCTGTATAAATATGCCAACAAGTACAACTGAGGAATTAAACTTTCTTCTTTCTTGCATAATATTCCATTTCTATATCCATTTCTATGGTAGATAAATATATTTTATAAATCAATTTTGGAATGATACCAACAATTATAATCTGTCCTTTAGTTTATGAATAGCAACTATGAAATGTTGTTGCTGTTGTTAGGTGCCGTTGAGTCAGTATCCGACTCATAGCGACCCTCATAGGGTTTTCAGTGTCTGACTGTTTCGGAATTGCCTTGGGAGTGGATTGCCAGGCCCTTCTCCCATTTTTGCGGTGCTGGGAATTGAACTCGTGTTCTCAGAGACTGCAGCTCAGCACTCTACCAACTGAGCTAAATCCCAGCCTAACTATGAAATATACTTTTAAAATTCATGAATAAGATCAACAGGTCACAAACACTATGGTTATCATGTCAGTTTTACAGGAATTTATGTGTCAGTGATCTGTCGGTTATGTTGGAAAAAATATTAAGGTTCATTTACATAAAGAAAAACCACTCAATATCATTTCCCTTTTGTTGACATAATCTGAAACAACAAAGTGATACTTCTTAAAGTTACTTTTCATGTGTAACAGGATTTTATATAATTTTAAAATCACTTCAACTGCATATTCTCCAAAAACAGAAATATGATTATTGAACTTTGTTATTTTCAAATGTTGCAGTATGTGAGGTTGCTAATTTACATAAGCATTTGATAAGATTTATTCTTGCACAGGACAAATCTATGCACACATGACTAAAATATCCTATTGGTGTAACCACTCAAGGCTGGTTCATTCATGGTAAAGTTGTAGGATATGTTTTCTATGTCTATACTATGCACTATAGAGTTCTATATAAAGATCCGTGTCAGAAATTAGCTCTTGGATAGGAGCACTTTCACAAAAACTTTAAAAAATATCCAACTAAGGAAACTTCACTCTTATAGATTGTGGGATGCAAAATCAACCCCAGTTTTTATTAAAAGGTCTGTGTTCGAACTTACTACATTTTTTAAAAATTTTCTGCTCTCTTCTTATTCTCATAAATGTAAAATTTTCAATCTGTCTTAAATTTCATTATTTATTGATTATGTATAGGAAAAGCATAACAGTACATTCATGGGTTAAGTGGACAAAATAATACCAGTAATTAAATTTATATTCCCAAGTAGAAATAACAGAACATTTCCTAGAAAAGTGTTTTCTGATATACCGCCTACTTAGATAGATGTATACATACATAGTTTTAATTTTAAAATATTTTGGCATTATTATTCCAAAACAGTTTTTGTCCATACAATAAAACTCTGGCATAGTTGGAACAAAGATTAACTTTGTTAATATTGAATTGAGCTAAGTTTTTTCATATCTGGCATAAATGGGGAGTAAGAGATATGCACCTATTACCAAGTGCATTTTCACAAAGTACTATTTATTCTAGTGTTGGAGCTCTTAGTGGAATATTCCACAGTGTAACTCACAATTCTACTCTTAAATGCCATCATCCCCACGACATTTTAAAATTATTAGTAGTATTATTTATTTTTGTAATGCTGTTTATAGCACTTTGCTAGGCAAATGCTCTATCACTGAGATGCACCACAAGTCCATTTTTTAATTTTGAGACATGGTCTCACTAAGTAATGCATGCTCCCTCTGGCCTCAAACTTGAGATCTTCCTGCCTCAGCCTCCTGAGTCACTGGTGTTACAGGCATACACCATGGCATACAGCATCATCAGTTTTTTTGAAAAAATATCTTCCACAATTTCCTATACTCCAACTTATATGGGGCCATTTCCTTATATAGATTTCAATAAATAGTTTGTTATTAGTGCATTTGGTAATCTCTGTCAACAACTTTTCTTTAAAGTGCTCCATAAAGCCAGTCTCAAAAGCATAAAATATTTAAGAACTGGTGCTTCTAATGCTGTATTATGTTCTCATCTGAAAGTGTGTGGTAATTTTCCCATGATTTGTTGTTATTAGGTGCTGTTGAGTTGGGTTCGACTCACAGCGACCCTATGTACAACAGAGCAAAGCACTCCCAGACTCTGTGTCAGGCACACAATCTTATTTATGTTTAAGCATTTTAATTTAAAATCTCTTTCTGACAATACAAAAATAAAATGTGCTCATTGCATGTGTGTATGTAGTTATTTTTGAGACACTGCCAAATCCTGAACAAAAATCATTTAAATATGAGGGTATATAGTTAGAGGAGGAACCTGTTCACAAAATTAAATTCAATTATATTAAACTAAATTAAACCCCTTCATTTTGTGTAGTAAATAATGACACAACTTAATTTATATTTTTATAGGAAAGCAAATGAGACAATTGGAATCAAAATTCTCATATTCTTACAAACTATTACTGAATACCTATTATTTACAAAAGGACTGGTTCAAGCTGTACCTCCTTCCGCTACCCCACCCCAGACACACAATTTGACTTGGAACAAGTCTATGTTTCTTCCGATTCTTCTCAAAGCATACATTGAATTTCTCGAAATAAAGTGAATTCATATTTCCTTTCACTTAAAAACAACATACATACCACAAAGGAGTTTGCAAGATAAGGCAGGGAACACCAAAGAAATAAAGATAGGATATGATAACTACAGTAAAGTTGTCATGACTTATTTAATAGTAAATTATAGGCTGTTCAGAAATAAATTATTGGACCACTCCAAGTATACATGCTCCTTGACTTACAATGGGGTTATATCCTCATACACCCATTATAGGTTGAAAATATTGTAAGATGAAAATGTATTTAATACACCTAGCCTGCTGGACATCATAGCTTAGCAAAACAGCACATTGTGGTATATCAGTTGTTTATCCTTATGCACAGAGTGGGATAAAAAAAAATGTCTTGATACATATGCAAATCCAGTTGAAGTCAAATAACTTGCTCTGCTTCCTTCTTTTGGCTCTCATACTTTAAGTGGATGCTTTTATTTGAGTCTATTTCATGCCACATTTGTTGCATTTTGTGCTTCCAATTGGTATTTTACTGTTTAAAATGACCCTCAGGCATACCACTGAAACACTGTGTAGTTTTGCTAAGTGTAAGGAAGCTGTGCAGTCCCTCACTGAGAAATGTGTCCTAGATAAACTTCCTACAGGCATGAGTTATAGTGCTGCTTACCGTGAATTCAATGTTAATAAATCAACAATAGATATTAGATAAAATGTCTCTAAAAAGAGACAAATACTTAAAAAGTTTATGTATTGATCAGTTGATGAAAATGTGACACTCAGACATACCTCTCATTTAGGAACCGTATTTGAGCATTTGCTAATTCAGAGTTCACAGTGACTTTGCATAATGCAACTATTGCAAATAAGGTAAATTAATTGTGCATGTACGCATCCTGCAAAAAAATAGCAGATGGACAATGATACTATAAAGCAAAGACAAGCAAACAATAGGAAACTACAACTGAAAATACTGTTACTCACATTAGAAGGTTAGGAAATAAAACAATGGTTATCTAATTAAATATTATAGGAAATCAGCCAACAATTCTAAGTTATGAAGACAACTTTAACTATGAATTTATATCAAATTAACGTAACAGTAGACCTTGCATTGAGTCTATAGTATACCTTAGCATATGTAGTAAAAGAATAGAATCATCAAAACTATCAAGACATCCACAGTATTTATTTAATCTTCATCTCTCATTCCTCTGAAAGGACTAATTATGTGTATATTTTATGGTTATATTAAAAAATAAACATACATAGCAGGGCACAGTGGCACACACCCATGATCCCAGCGTCTCTGGAGGAGGAGGCAGGAGGATCACAAGTTCCAGACCAGAGGCAGTCTGTGTAATTTAGAGAGACCTTATCTCAAAAAGTAAAAAAAAAAGTGGGGGGGAGTGCTGAGGGTACAGATCAGTGTTACAGCACTTGCAAAGTATGCAAGTGTGAGGCCCTGGATTCAACCCCCAGTAATGCCAAAAACAAAACACACAAAAATATATGCTTTGTGGGTATATGAGCAAAATATTTAAATGATTGGAATTCTTTCATTAGTTTCTAACACACAGGAACAACATTTATGCTTGTACATCTGAGTCCATTTGAAAGCAGTTCTATTAAATGGTTCTAGCAGATGATAAACAACTTTTTTATATTCTAATTTTTGCTAGATAGTACTTCTATATTACATAGAATTGTCACTAAAATTTTCTCCTTTCACTTCTACTTATTGCTGTATGGTGAAGTTCATCTGTAGAATATAAATATCTTAAAGATACTTTGCAAGGAGATTTTTATTATTTTTAAGCATTAACTTAAATTGTAGACTGCAGAGTGGTATACATATTCTCAGTGGAAATGAGATCTAGGCAAGCACTCTACCACTGAGTTACATCTTCAGCCCTGGGCGGAAGTCAGTTCTGAAACAAATTAAACTAAGTCATTGTGTGATTTCTTATTGCCTCTGTTGTGTGGTCTATACTTCTTAGTATGAAATACATTATTTACTTTTAACCTCATTTAAATTTAAAATGTTTAGTCTAATGTGGGGAAACAAGTCATATACAAATTACTATAGTATTATAAATGTACATTGGTGGCAATAAGTGAAATTCAATTTATTTCATCAAAATATGCATTTAGAATCTGATCCTTGAGAATAATGTAATTTAGCATAGGTTAAAAATGTGTCACAAAGTAAAATGCAAGACAAAGTATGATATGTATAATGTTTTGTACAGACTTACAAAATTAATTTATTTGAACTAGGAAAGATTTTACATTATAAAGATGGCAGGAAGAAAAGACTGCACCTGGTAAAAGATGATATGGGCCTGAACTAAGGTAGTGGTAGTATGAATACAAACATATGTATGACATATTACTGTGGAATCATCATTAGGACTTTTAATTTATATAAGATATGAGGGAGGAGATGTTCCACCTAATGAAATTCTGTCAAATTTAACCTGGATGTTTAACTAACCAAGTTGTGTTCAGAAGAAGAAAAGTTTCAATAAGGAAGTTAGTGGAATTTGTGGTGTCCATAGAATATAAGCCTGCAGCCATAGCCCCATGGCATCTGATCCCGTCAGATCTCCAAAGCTAAGTAGGGTCGGGCCTGGTTAGTACTTGGATGGGAGACCACCAGGGAACACCAGGTGCTGTAGGCTTGGGAGATGGACCTGGCAACACAATAACCCCCCCCAAAATCAATCAGCTATGTAGTTATGTAGTTTTGAGTTTGTAGTAAAAACAGGTATCTAAGGGAAAGAAGAGCTGCAAGGTAGTCCTGATGCTGTATGAGGGCTTTAAAAAAAAGCTGAGGCAAGGGTTAGGAGAAAGAAATCAAGGAAGGACGGATACTACTCCAAAAGGGGTGTAAATACTTCAGAAGATTATCTTATCTAAATCCTCACATCCCCCCACTCATACTCTTTGTGTTTGAGGCTGAGAGAAGAGAGAGAATCTATAAAGATGTTGAATCAACCTGTGTCCATGTCTATTGTAACCCAAAACAACTTCAAATTGATTTCTGAGATTATCTCTTATAGGGTCTTCCCCTTGCTCTCCTGTCCATTAATGCAGGAAATTGTGATTTAGTCCTACTATAATTATTTGATGCAATATAATAGGTATCACTATAATTTCTGCATATTATAGTGACTCAGTGTATGTGTAGTTCTCAGTTCACCCAGAGAATAAATTGTCCATTTGCACACACCCTAAAATGTGACTATCATGTATCACCTTAAAACATAGTATAGTAAGAGATAAAATCTGGTTTGAGCAAAAGCTGTGAGCAATTTGCTATGCTTCTAAAAGAGTCATCCCTCCAAATGTCAGTTCTATAATTGCACATATCTTTTGCAGCACACTATGGGAAAAAGTATAATGCCTTGGGTATTACACGTAAAGGACAAGACCTAAATTAAGTTGGAAATGTGTGACAAGAAACTTCTTTTGTAATAAAACTGGAAACAGCACCCAGTTGGAATTGTTGCCCAGTTCCTGAAGTTTATTGCATAAGCTGCCCTTTCAAAGTGACACTGATCAATGCAGGGAGAGAGAGTACCAGTAAAATTCATGAAGGGAGCGTGTGAGCAAGTTCTATACAAATACAGATGAAGATTATTTGGTTATCTCCTTTCTAGTGTATTAAGCCATCTATATTCTAACTGTAGTTATCCACCTAAATTCTTTACAATTCCCCTAAGGAGACCCACCTTCCATTCCAGTCAAACTGTTGAACAATACATTGTTGCTTATTATCTCTCTGTCTCTGCTCACTCTGCTCACATCATTCTCTCTAATTTGAAAAACCACCACTTCTCTCTGCTTATTCAATTCCTACGAATCTTTCAAGGCCCATCTCAGATCACACCTGCTCTATATTCAGTAACCTTTCCCTCTTGATATTAAGATTTCTTAATCCTAATAATATACCTAAATGGGTTTCAGGAGCTTCTCAGATCCTCTAAAAATTTGTCTTCATTCTGAGTAGGAGAAAGTCCACAACTATTATGTCTTTTTAGAAGACACTGACCAGCTAAAATGCTCATGAACCACTGTCTAAAGTGTTCTGTTTAGCACAGTTATGATCTCTTTGATTGCTAATTTTTTGTTCAAGTATATTATTTTCATCATTTCAACCAGGTCATAAGTTACTTAACCATATCCCTTTCATCTTACACAACACAAAGTCCTTTACACACAGTAACTACTAAGTACATAGCTGATAGCTCTTTATACTAATTTACATTAAAGGATGGCATGTCCTTTATGAGTATGCCATGTAAAATATCCATATGTACACTGTAGCCAATTATAAAGAATGTGATTATTAGAATTACACCATAATTTATAGTTGAGACAGCCTAAAAATAATACAAAAATTGGCCTTTGAATCATTCTAGGTCACCTCATTAGATTTGCTTCAATAATGTAATCATCATTCAAGCTAATAACAGAACTCTTTAGAGAAATCTATTTTTATTGCTCAAATGTATTATTAACAGATAATTGATTTTTATTAATATTTTCTGTGACTGACATCATTCAAAACACTTCAATCTAACATTTTCTCAAGGAACTCCACAGACATATTGCATATATTCCAGTAGAATTACCTGGTACCAGTCTTCAAATCAGACATCATAATAACAAAATAACTCAGGAAACACAATGAATCTATACTAAAAAATTAGATTATTTTTAATTATGAAAATCTGGCATAAAGTTCCTTTGGCGAGTCACATTAAGGGAGTAATGAGAATGAGATGGAGTCTTTAGGCAATGTTTTAAATAGGTAAATTAGATGAATGTTTCATCTAAATTTGAAAACATATGAAATATGAGGCTGAAAGTATTTATATGTAAAAATACAGAAATGGATTATGTTCAGTGTAAAATGAGAAAAATAAGGTAGGGCGTGGAATAAATTAGGAAAAGCAGAACTAAAATCTCAGCAAGATAGTGTAATAGGAGCTTCCTAGTCCTAATCCCTTCACAGAAACATCAACTAAGCTACAATTCACAGGTAAGAATGTTTTCATGTGCATTGCAGAACTCAGGATGACACTGCAGCATCCTGGTAGAGCATAAAATCTGCATTATAATAGGCAAAAGGAACAGTTTCACTTAGATCAAACTGAATCTCACCTCACCCAGTAAAGTACTAGATAGAAAAGGATACCCACTGCCCATAATTTGTCCAAGGTAAGTAAAGACAGACCATGGTGACTGTCCAACTTCTCCAGGGTTTTAGCATGCTGCCCAAGAGACTTGTATTTTGTTTGATGTGGTACATGGGGGCTGGGATTAGTACAGTTAGACATCTTGGGACAGCTAGGAATATAAAGACTGGTGTGAGGATTCTCAGTGGCCATCACACAGATCTCAGTGTTAGCTCTGAGCCCTTGAAAGCTACTTCACCAGACCAACACCCTCACCAATAATTCTCTCTTGACCTTGGAGCCCCTCCAACTGATAGTACCTGTCAGTAGAGCCTAGTCAGCATCCCAATCAACCTGAAAGCCTAGCTAGAGTTCCCACTCAACCAGGCAAACCTAACCTCAGAGCCCAGACAATAGCTCCATCAAACCAGAGAGCCTAGCCAGCAGCCCTGCTTGACCTTGCAGCTCAGCTGAATAAATGTTAGAAACAGCAACACAAAAGCATATAAAGGTACAAATTTTAGTGGTAAAGGTGTATAAACAAACTACAATGGTGGCACAGAAATCATCTTAGACCTTAGTATAAAAGTTTAAATAAATTAAGAATAACCACCAAAACTTTTTAATGTATACACAATACAGAAAAAAAAAATAAATTCTTACATTAATAGTATAAATTGTATGGGAAGTAACAAAAGTGCAGAGATTTGGTATGTTATTGACGTTGTTATTAGCTTAAAACAGGTAGAATAGGTTTGATGCAAGTGCCATGGCAACCACAAAAAGAACCTATCCAGTAGTCCCCCTTTACCCAATGGAACACATTTGATGACTGCAGGTGTATGGCTGAAACTGTGGCTAATACCTAGCCTTACGGAAACTATGTTTTTTCCTATACACACATAACAATGATAAATTGTATTTGTAAATTAGATATTATACAGTACATATAAAATGGAAATGTCATGATTCCTGTCCTGGGAAAGATGGAACAGGACAGTATAGGATTTTACCATGCTGCCCAGAAAAGTGCACAATTTAAAATTTATGAATTGTTTATTTCTATAATCTTCAGTTTAACACTTTTGGGCCACAGTTGACCATGAGCAACTGAAACCATGGAAACCAAGACCTCAAATAACAGGGAACAATTATAGTAGATAAACAAAAGAAAAAGAGAAGAGAAACAATGCATCAAACCACAAAGAAAGATAGCAAGAATAAAAGAGAGGAACAAGAGAATTGCAAATTATTCATAAAAGGATTAACAAAATGGCAATAGTAATTTCTTACCCATGAGTATGGCAGAAGGACCCAGCAACCCACCCCCCCAAACAATCTGCCATTGAAAACATTATGAATAGAAGAGAAGCACAATAGTGTTTCTTCTGATGTACTTAACTTTGGAGCCCCTCCAATGAGTTGGACACCGATTCCAAGACACCTAACAACAAGAACACCCATTAGTAACTATTTTAAGTATAAATTTATCAAACTCACCAGTCAAAAGATATAGAGTGGCTGAATGGATTAAAAAAGAGAAAGTAAGCCAGGCATGGTGGCTCAGGCTTGTAATCCCAGAGACTCGGGAAGCAGAGGCAGGAGGATCGCAAGTTCGAGACCAGAGGCAGTCTGTCTAATTTAGCAAAACCTTGTCTCAAAAAGTTACAATAACTAACTAAATAAAAATAAAAATAAAAATAAAAAAATTTTTTTAAATTAAAAATAAATTTTAAAAAAGGGCTGGAGGTACAGTTCAGTGTTACAGCACCTGCAAAGCAAGCAAGTGCGAGGTCCTGGGTTCAACCCTCAGTACCGCAAAGAAAAAAAAAGAGAATGTATTAGGCTGTTTAAAGAAAGTGTGTGTGTGTGTGTGTGTGTGTGTGTGTGTGTGTGTGTGTTGTGTGTGTGTGTGTATGCACTCAACATCAAGATACTTATATATTTAAACCAAACATCATCAAATGTCAAGGGACTAAAAGGACAGCAATGCAATAATAGTTGATATTGTTAGGTGCCATCAAGTTGGTGTTCAACTAATAGTAACCCTATGACCCTATGTATAAGAGAATGAAACACTACCCAATGCTGTGCCATGCCCGGCACTATGTCAGTGCTTCTCTGCTATTCATAAAGTTTTCAATGGGTGATTGCTTTGAGATTATTTCGGGAGTGGGATGCGAAGTCTTCTCCCATAATATTTAGGTCATTTCAGTACTCAACTTTTAATAATGGCCATCAACATACAAAAAGAAGCAGGCCACGTTAGTGCACAACTGTTATCCCAGAACAGGGAAGACAGAGCGGCAGGAGGACTGCAAGCCTGGCTACACAGTAAGCTCCAGGCCAGCATGGGCTACACAGTGAGAGCCTCACTCAAAAAAGAAGGTCTGGGAATATAGCTTGGCTGTAGAGTGCTTGCTTAAAAACTTCTCAGCATCTTGAAAGAAAGAAAGAAAGAAAGAAAGAAAGAAAGAAAGAAAGAAACAATTAATAAAGAAAAAAGAAGATTTAAACAACACTATAGACCAAGTGATGGGAGGACATGGCAATCCTCTCCCAAGACAATCCCAAAACAGTCAGCCATTGAAAACCCTATGAAGGTTGCTATGAGTTGGACATGACTTGATGGCACCTAACAACAACAACAACAACAACAACAACAATAACAGATCAAGTGGACTTAGTGGACATTTATGGAACAGTCCATCAAAGTAGCAATATAATACACATTCATTGCAAGTGTGTTTGGAATGTTCTCTGGGAAAATCACAGGCCAAGTTCCAAAGGAGGCTTTAAAAAATATAAAAAGATTGAAATCATTCCAACTATCTTTTCTGACCACAGTGGAATAAAACTAGATGTCAGTAACAAACAGAAATCAAGAAAACACACAAATGAGCAGAAATTAACAACATATTATTTGAACAACCACTAGTTCAAAAAAGAAATCAAAATATAAAATATTTCCTCTGCCATCAGGTACAAGACAAGGATGCCTACTCTTGCTACTTTTATCCAACATTACTGGAAATCCTAGCCAAAAAAGGCAAGAAATAAAATACATCTAAATTGCAAAGGAAAATATTAAATTGTCTCTAGCTGAACCCAATATATTATATTTATAAACTCTAAAAATGTCCCCTACAATCTTCTAGAGCTATTAAATAAATTCAGAAAAGTCCTAAGATACAAAGTCAACATGCAAAAATCAGAGTTTCAATAAAATAACAATGAACTATCTGAAAAACAAACCAAGAAAAACAATCCCACTTAAAATGCTACACAAAATAAAATAAGATACTAAGGAATAATCTCATCCAAGGAAGTAAAAGACTTGTACCATGAAAATTATACAACACTAATGAAATAAATTAGAGCAGACACAAATAAATGGAAAGACATCTTGTGTTTTGGACTGGAGTAATTAATATTGTTAAAATGTCCATACTACCCAACCTGGGATTTTAGGTCAGTTGGTAGAGTGCTGCTCTGCACACTCTAAGGCCCTGGGTTCAATCCCCATCATCACAAAAATGAGAGAAGAATCTGGCAGCCTATTCCTAAAACAATCCTAAAGCAATTAGCCATATAGCAGAGAAGCACTGACATAGTGGTAGGTATGGCACAGTGGCAAGGAGTGTTTCGTTCATTTGTACATAGGGTTGCTACAAATCAGATCCAACTCTTAACAACACCACTCAAGGTAATCTACAGATTCAATGCAATGCTATCAAAATACCAATTTTTTTCAGAAATAGAAAAAAATCCTAAAATTCATATGAAATCACAAAAGATGCCAAGCAGCCAAAGCCATCCTTACTGCATAAAGACTAAAATATAGACCACTGGGACACAATAAAGAGTTCAGAAGTAAACTCATAGATGTCAATTAATTTTTGAGAATAGATAGAATAAAGTGCAGTAAGGAAATGATAAATGTCATTTATATGCCATTAAATAAATGCTGTTTAATAAATGTTAGGAAAATTGTATATCCATATCCAAAAGAATTAACTTAGACCATATCTTGCACTATACACACACAAAAAGAAACTCAAAATGCTTTAAAGATTTGAATGTAAGATCTGACATTATAAGACTTTCAGAAGTCTTACATGGGAAGAATACACAGAGTCATTATACAAGAAAGAATTGGTAGATGACCAACCATTCCAAGAGGTTGCATATGAAGAGGAACCAATGGTGTTGAAGGATGAAGTGGAAGCTGCCTTGAAAGAACTGGCGAAACACAAAGCTCCAGGAATTGATGGGATACCAATAGAGATGTTTCAACAAACAGATGCAGCA
>VMDO01027721.1:0-24866 GCA_007922755.1 Pedetes capensis | reverse complement strand
CGGTATCCGACTCATAGCGACCCTCTGTACAACAGGGGAAACACTATTGTCAGTGCTTCTCTGCTGTTCATAGGGTTTTCAATGGCAGATTGATTTTTGGGAGGGGGTTGCCGGGTCCTTCTCCCAAGCCTACAGCTTCTGGTGTTCCCAGGCGGTCTCCCATCCAGGTACTAACCAGGCCTGACCCTGCTTAGCTTCCAAGATCTGACGGGATCGGATGCCACAGGGCTACCGCTGCAGGCATATTTGGAATAGTGAGTTCATATACGACTGTCTGGCCCTTTTTCTTTCAGATAATTTCTATAATAATGCATTAGAAGATTTTAAGCGAAACTATCCACAGCGATTTCCTGATTTTCTACCTTTGTTCTTTAAAGCTTATTCTCCACACAGCAGCTAGAGTGATCCTATTAAGTCATTTCATGTCACCACTCTGCTCATATCCTTCCAATGGCTTTCTATTACATCCCTAAGAATAAAACCTAAGTCTTGACAGTGGCTTACAAAGTCATAAACAATCTACCTCCAGCTTCCATACTTTTACTTCTCTGATGTCAAGTCCTACTATTCTCCCCTCCTCATATACAATATCCAGCCATAGTGGCTTCCATATTGTTTTTCACTGTGCCAAGTATATCTCCACCTCAGCAAACTTTGCAAAACAGATTATCTCTTAGGTCTACACGGAGCCAATAATCAACTTACATTTAAATATAAAGAAACTATGTCTCTCACAGCTAAACAGCTTATTCTAAGTTATAAACTTAACTTACAACTTTAATAGGTCTCCAGCCAGGTATGGTGGTGCACACCTGTAATCTCAGCAACTTGGGAGGTGGAGGCAGGAGGACTGCCGAGTTTAAGGCTAGAGTTTTAGTGTGCATAACTTAGTGGGATCTTGACTCAAAAAATAAAATATGGGTTGGGGATAAGGCATTGCAAAGTATGTGCAAGGCCCTGGGTTTAACCTCTAAGTACCATACATTAAAAATGGACAGGTGAGGGGAGGAGAAGGGAACAGAAGAAGGGGAAGGAGAGAGGAGGAGAGGAGAAGGGAGGAGAAGGGAGGAGAAGACTGGAGGGGAGAGGGAAAAGAAATTGGTTTCCTAATTTCCAGTTATTACTTCCTCTAAATCTTGTCGTTAGTAAAAAAAAAAAAAAAAAAAGACAGATCATGACTTCATAATGTAACTTAGCTTTGCTGATAGTTTTACTGTTCTTACATTGTAAAATGATAATCTAAATTGAGGTGCTTCAGACACATAAATGTTCCTAAAACTTAACATGATCTAAAAGTTTTGTTTTGTTTTTAAAGAATTTTCATTTCCTTACAAATCAAAACTACACTGAGATATATTTCATCCCAGTCAGAATGGCTAGCTTCAAAACAAACAACAAACGCTGGCAAGGATGTGAGGAGAAAGGAATCCTAGTACATTGCAGGTGGGAATGTAAGGTAGTGCAGCGTGTGGAAATCTGTTCAGAGGTTCCTTCAAAAACTAAGAACTACCATATGTCCCACCTATACCATTCCTATGTGTATATAAGAAGAAATATTAAGTCAACATATCACAGAGATACTTGCTCATCCATGTTTATTACAGCACTATTCACAACAGCCAAGAGAGGGAATCAATATTTGTGTTCATCAACAAATAAATGGATAACAAAAATGTGATAAATATACATCATGGAATTTTATTCAGTCATAAAGAACAAAATTATGTCCTTTTTAAGAAGATGGATCGAACTATAGGTCATTTTAAGTGAAATAAGCCAGACTCAGAGGGACAAACATTGCATGTCTTCTCTCATTTGTGAATGATAAATTTCAATATATATTCAATATTTTAATATATGTCACAAACATAGAATGAGGGAGAAAGGTTACAAAAGGGAAAAGGGATGAGGCGATAAGAAAGGATAATACGAGGAAAGGAAGAGAAATATGTTTTGCACTTAAATGCAGAATTTGGATTTAAAAAAAAAATACACACACACACACACACACACACACACATACACACACTCAAGACAGGTAAGTAGAAGGGGGACCATTGGTGGGGAGGAAAGGGATCAGCAAGTGGGGAAAAGAGGGTCGTGAGAGGGCAATGGGGGAGTGAACATGAGCAATATACAATGATATGCATGTATGGAAATGTCATAATGAAACACATTAAGTTATACACAAAAAATTACTAATAAAAATTTTTTTTAATTAAATTATTTTCATTTCCTATTACCAGCAGCGTCTGCATCTGTACCACTGTTGCTTCTGATGCCATCAGATCTCAGAAGCTAGGCAGGGTCAGGCCTGGTTAGTATTTGGATGGGAAACCACCTGGGAATACCAGGTTCTACAGGCTTGGGAGAAGGACCCAGCAATGCACTCCCAAAAAACAATGAGCCATTGAAAACCCTATGAATAGCAGAGAACAATAACAATACTCTTTCATCTGTTGTACTTCGGGTCATTACGAGTTCGACAGTGACTCGATGGCACCTAACAACCACCACCACCAGCAGCAGCATCTCTACACTCATACCTAGCTTTAAGGTGTTCAGAAATATTACATTTCTAGTAGACACATTATTCCTACTTATAACTCTTTCAAAGAATCTTAACTACGGTAAGCATATAACAAACAGTAAATATATGACCTCACTATACAAGTCACATTCAGCATTTCAACTTCTGTTACAATATTGAATCTTGTCACTTATATTTCCACTCTGAATATGGTACTTAGGCAAACACTAAGAAAGCAGTAACCAGAAATTGACCCTCTTCAATTACATAAGACAACATATAGCTATCACTTGGTATTCTGGGAGGACTGGTTCCAGGACCCCCTGGTGAATACCAAAATCCAACTATGTTCAAATCTCTTACATAAAATGATGTAGCATGTGTACATAACCTACACATATCCTCCTATATATATTAAGTCACCTCTGTTGTTAGGTACCATCAAGTCATGTCTGACTCAGTGACCCTATGAACAATAGAACAAAACACTCCCTAACACTTTGCCATGCTCCTTTTTTATGCAACATTGTTGCAGTCACTGTGTCAATCCATCTAGTTGAGGGTCTTCCTTTTTTCCTCTGACCTGTCACTCTTCCAAACATGGTGTCCTTTTCCAGGGACTGGTCCCTCCTAACATGTCCAAAACATGTTAAGACACAGTCTAGCCATCCTTGCTTCCAAGGAGCACTCTAGCTGCACTTCTTCTAGGATAGATCTGTTGGCTCTTTCGGCTGTCCATGGTACATTCTATATTTATCACTAGCACTGTAATTCAAAAGCATCAATTCTTCTCCTGTCTCCTTTATCAATGTCCAGCTCTCACAAGTATATGATGCAACTCAAAATACAGTGGCATGAGTCAAGAGCATCTTCCTCTTCAATGTAACATCATTACTTTGTAACACTTTAAAGAGGTCTTTTGCAACAGCTTTTCCCAATGCAATGCATCTTTTGATTTCTTGACTTACTGCTTCCATGGGTGGTTGATTGCAGAACCAAGTAAAGCAAAATCTTAGACAACCACAATCTTTTCTCTATTTATCATGAAGTTGAATACTGACATAGTTGCAAGGATTTTTGTTTTCTGATGTTGAAGTGCAATCCATACCGAAGGCTGTGTTCTTTGATCTTCATCAGTAAATGTTTCAAATCCTTTTCACTTTTCAGTAAGCAAAGTTGTGTTATCTGCACAAAATATGTGTGAATGAGTCATCTTCTAATCATGATGCCATGTTCTTCTTCATAAAGTCCAGCTTCTCAGGTTATTTGCTCAGCATAGAGATTGAAGCGGTGCACTGAAAGGATACTAGCTCTGATACATACCTTTTTTGACTTTAAACCAAGCAATGTTTCTTTGTTCTGTTTGAACAACTGCCTCCTGGTCCATGCACAGATTCCTCATGAGTAAAATTAAGCATTCTGGCATTCCCATTATTTGCAGTGTTATCCATAATTTGTTGTGCTCCACACAGTCAAATGCCTTTGCACAGTCAGTAAAACATAGACATCTTTCTGTTACTCCGTTTCCGACCAAAATCCATGTGACATCAGCAATGATGTCCTTGGTTCCATGTCTTCTTCAGAATCCAGCTTGATTTTCCAGCAGTTCTATGTCTTTATACTGCTACAGTCACTTCTGAATAATCTTCAGCAAAATTTTACTTGTGATATTAATGATATTGTTTGATAATTTCTGCATTTGGTTGGGTCCCCTTTCTTGGGAATTGGCACAAATATGGATCTCTTCCAGCCAGCTGGCCAGGTAGCTGTTTTCCAAATAAATCTCTTGGCATAGACAAGTGAGCACCTCCAGTGCTGCATCTGTTTATTGACACATCTCAATTTATATTCCATCAGTTCCTGGAGCCTTGTTTCACCAATTCCTTCAAGGCAGCTTCCACTTCTTCCTTCATTACCATTGATTGTTGATCATCTGCAACCTTTAAAATGTCTGATCATCCACCAATTCTAGACTACTGATAACACCTTACACAATGTAAATGCTATGTCAATAGTTGTTATACGGTACTTTAAAACTTTCATTTGCTGCTTTATTGTTATTTTTATTGTTCTACCATCCCCACCCCAACCTTTTCAATCTGTGGCTGCTTGAATCTGGGGACACCACCCCAAGGACTGACTGTAGTACTCTGACAGATAAACCTTCAGTATACCTTAAGAGGAACAACTGTGCTGACACACATCTTGAAAAGAGACAAAAGGTGTTTTATAAAGATTTCTTGGGTTGGGGATCCAATTTAAGAAGTAGGTCAAAGGCTATGAAAATGCAAGAAGCTGTGAAGGAAAAAATAAAAGGAAAAGGAAAATAAAGGGTCTGAAAATGAAATGGGGTAGAGGAATATATGTTACAAATACTGGCACACCTACCTATAACCCCTCTAGATTCATCACCATGCTCTGAAGGCTACTTACCAGAAATATCTGCACTACTCTGCCCAAGTGTTTTTTCTAGTTGAGAAGAATGCTTTTGTTTTGCATAGGGCAGACCAGAAGTGCTGAAAAGCCAATGTGCCTAGAAGCATCACTCAGTCAATGAGGCAGAAGTGTTTATGACTATATATCCCACTGATTGCTGGCAGTTCTAAACTTTTCTAAACTCTAGTTGAGTCCCCAAAAGAACTGAGCCCTCAGTGCCTTCGGTGATAAATGATTTGATCATGTACCCTTCCTATGTCCTGTCTAATTGCCCTACTTTCCTAATATAACCCCTCAAATAAACTACCTGAGAGCAACTCTTTACCTACTTTTTGAGGGAACCCAAAGCACAGCAGATAGTTCTTTTATCAGAAGTATATTGGATCCCCAGCACCGCAAACAACAATGATGCCGACAACCACCACCACCACCACCACCACCAAAAAAAAAAAAACAAAAAAAAACACAACCAACCCAGAAAGTCTGGAATAAACAAGAAACCTTCCTTCAATATAACAATTCTCAACTTTTCTGGTCTCAGGACCAAGTTACATGATTAAAAATTACTGAAGATCTGCATGGGCTTTTATTTTACATAAGTCACGTCTATTGATATTTATCTATTAGAAACAAAAACCAAATAATACTTAATATTAATTCACTTAAAACCAACAATAAACATATTGCATGCTAAATATTTTGTATGAAAAAGATATTCTGCAAAACAAAAAAATTAGTGAGAAGACTAGCATTAATTTTATACATACATACACGTCTATTTTTTTAGTGGTTCTAAGACTTGGTTTTATAGGAGGCAGTTAGATCGTTCTGTTTGCCTCTGCATTCAGTATGTGGCAATATCATAAGTCATGTAGCCTTTTAGAATACTTCTGAGTGAAAAAGGCAAAAAACATTCTAGTATTATTGAGAACATAGTTCTGACCTCATGTATTCCCTGAAATAGCCTCACACTGAGAATCACTGCTTTAGCATAACACTGTCCTATAAGCAAAAAGTAACATTAGAAAATAACCAAGGCATATTATTTATGTAAACAAAAATCAGAGGGAGGAGTGGAGGAATCAAAGAATCAACAGAGAATATAATACTGTGATTATCAATATGATAAAAGATAAAATGGACAGGTAACCTGGAGTACTTTCATGGCATTTCTTTAACAAAAATTTACCTAAAAATATAGTTCCCTCTTCTCCTTGATACCAGGTCCTTTAGAAGTGTGTAACTGCCTACCAGTCTTAAAAAAAAAAACAACAACACAGGAGGGACTGAGTGTGGGGGCACACCTGTAATCCCAGCCCTTGGGAGGTGGAAGCAGGAGGACTGTGAGTTCGAGGCCAGCCTGGGCTACATATCAAAACTGTGTCCACTCCCTTGCCCCAAGAAAGTAATATCCAGCCAAATATGCTTTCTTCTACCCTAAGCAGGTTCCAGTGGACAGAGCATTTCTCATTAATAAGTAAGCAATATATCCTTTGGTTCAAATGAATAAGCATAGACAAATTTAAAAAACACAATATAAAAAAGAAAGAGACAAAATTTATTTGTTAATTAATACAAGAAAGAGAGGCTAAGGATAAGCAAAGTGAAAATATTACCGTCTTTCTTGGACTTTGTATCCAGACACACTGACTTGTTCCTTGCAGTTGGGTTGCACTTTTTTACCACCAGCTCTTTCACATTCCCATTCCTATTCACCTATCCTATTTCTGTTCATCTGTCGGACCTATGCCTGCAGCCATAGCACTATGGCTTTCAATCCCATCAGATCTCAGAAGATAAGCAGGGTCGGTCCTGGTTAGTACTTGGATGGGAGACTGCGTGGGAACACCAGATACTGTAGGCTTGGGAGAAGGACCTGGCAACCCATTCCCAAAAATCAATCCTCATTGAAAACCCTACGAATAGCAGAGAAGCACTGACAATAATGTTTCACCTGTTGTACGTAGGGTCGCTATGAGTTGGATACTGACTCGATGGCACCTAACATCATCAGACCTGTACTGAAACGTCACTTTTTCATGGAAACCTTTCCTAACCCTAGACTAAATTGTCTCTTGGTTATATGGTTGGGGTGGTCTCAAGTCCCTTATCTTTTGGGTGATCACATAAATTATCACCCAAACACTATTTTGAGAATGAACAAGGAATTCGCAATGCTGAGAAAACAAGCTACGTTAGGAATGTACTGCCATCCTACCTTATCAGTTTATCTTCCCTGTTTGTCTTGTCTTCCACTGTTCCCCAAGACTTAGTGCAATGCAAAAAGTATGTTCTTAAGCCTCTCTCCATGAATGACAGATTTTTTTTTTATTTTGAGACAAAGTCTCATTAAATTGTGCAGGCTGTCTCTGGCCTCCAACTCACAATCTTCTTGCCTTGGCCTCTGTAGTCACTGGGATTACAGGTATGTGCAGCTGATTTAATTCTGATGTTTACACAAAGACAAAGGAATCATAACTTATAAGAAATTTCATAAGGAACTTTTAGGAATGTCAATTTATTTAATGTCTACATTTAAAAGTCCCTTAATCCTTTAAAAGATTCAACTTATGGGTCATGTTTAGTTTTGGGGAAAACTAAAGATCATGCCCCAAACCATCACTATTTTACTGTCCTAGGCATTTTCTTAAATAAACCCAATGATTATTTAAAATGTAAACTCTATTCTAATAAAAATACTACATACTATATAAACTCTCACTACCCCTCCCAGAAAATCCCGAAATGAAAAATACATGTAAGTTTATCAGGGCAAGAAATTATGTCTGTTAAAGAATATTATCTTTCAAAATATTTGTTAAACAATATGTGTCCTTCAGGTTATATGTACTATACACATAGCTTATCTCTTTCTATAAGTCCCTCTCCTACAATGGCAACCAACAGACAACTCAGGCCAAATAAATATCAATATTGTTAACTGAAAGGCTCTGGTCTACATGGATATCTTGTGGAATTACACCACAAAGGCAATTTTTTGAAATTTTCACATTTTAAACTTAAAATGAAGAAGTATTAGAGAATGAACATAACAAGTGTATTTCCAAAATGTATGTTCAACACATACTTTTGTAAACTGAATCTTGTATTTCTTTAGACTTCTACTATAAAACACTGGGAAAAAAGAGGGAAATGCTCAGAAATAGAGAGAGATTGCTCTAAGAACTATGAAACAAGTATAAAAGAATAAAAGGCAGGTTTAATATCTGAAAGGAATGTACAGTTGTCAACCCAACTACCAATTCAAACCTCCAAAAATAATTCAAGTTCCAGGAACCTCAGTAGAGATAAATAATAGGGAACACTACAATTCCTCAGCCATTTAACCTACACATCTAAACTGCTTGATGATACTATGGGTTAAACAGTGCAGAATTTTCTCCCCTTCCTTAAAATTCTGACAATAGATGCTAACTGTTTTGTACTCCACTTGTCCACACAAAGTCCCAGTGCTAAGTCTGTTTTGAAAGTCAGAAGCAGCAGGGCAGGAACTGAGATTTGTCTCCCCTCAAGCCATTACATCCTAAGTATGTCAACATCTCCATCTTAAAACTGTCTAGATCTGTTACCAGAAGACTATGCCACCAACATTTAACTTTAACTCTTAAACTTAGGTTTGCGTAAGTCAAAAATTGTTCCAGCTTAAGAGTTCACCTTTAATTCTATACAGCCTGGTAAGTGGCTTATTGAATCCCCTCTGCTGGGTCCAGTAAAGGTGCTGAAGTCCTAATGTTGCTATACTTCATGGGTTCATGCAATCCCAACTTAAACCCAATCTTTGAAGCTCAGAAATTTTATCCCTTTACCAGGAACATGCACACATCAAATTTATTTGACAAAACATTTACTCAGTTTCCTTCATCTAATCCTATTCTTGATGGATTGATTTGTTCTGCAAACATTACCTGTTATCTATTGTAAGCCTGAAAAATACTAATGCTGGAGAAACAAGTATTTTTTTTTTTCTAACCTTAAGGGGAGATCAGTGCAGTGAAGGAGACAAATATAGAAAATTTTTCTACAAAATGTGAGAAATTTTATTTTAAAATATATAGAAATTCTATAAGAACACAAATGAAAAAGTGAAGAAATGCTTCACAAAGTGGTAAATGCTTGAAATGGGTCTTGAAGAACAGCAAGATAAGATGGGTATATGGATGTATGTTTCAGCTCAGATGCTGGAATTATAGAAAGGGTGAGGTAAGCTGAATGGTAAAATTAATGTTGGATGGCAGCTAAAGTGTTGACTAAAATATGTTTTACTATATAACTAAGGATATCAACTATAGCTCTTTTTCTCTTTCATTCTTGCAAATTAACTTTAATCATGGATTCACAATTAAAACTTATCTTACAAACAACATACAAATAAACTCTGATTTTGTGTGCAAAGTGACTATTACATGAATGAAACTAGAAAAAAATTTTTGAGGACAATGAGGAAAATTCAATGTAACAAAGAGCATCTGTAACGGAAGAAACAGCTGCATTATATAAAAGCAGTCCTCAATGTTGCAGGTGCAGATGAAAGAGTACCAAATCAAAATTCTAAAGACCTGGATATAAATCTGACAAATGTGACCTAATTATGACAAAACCATTTAGTTAATTCCTAAACTGCCCACTTCACTCAGAGTTAAGATCAAATAAAACAATGGGTCTGAACGTGTTTTTAAAACTATAAGATGCTCTACAAATAAAATCTTATCTTTGTTATAGTTACACTTTCTTTATTGGAAAATAACTTTTAAATCTACAGTTTTGACATACTCAAACTCTCATACTAAATTTGTGATAAAGAGCCTTTACCCGTTCTACAGATCGTGCTCTCTTCTTTGGCCGAGTAGGCAGCGTGTCTTCCTTCGGATTGGTGTCTATTGCCCAATAGGACCCCTAAAGGTAAAGAAATAAATTATATTAACACTATATTACAGTAACCCTATAATATTAAAAGGGATTTTTATAAACTGCTTCAACACCAAACATTTTGCAAACACAGCAACAAAAAAGGAGCATGTGTTTGTTTTTGTGGTAGGGGGCACTAAACCCAGGGCCTCACATATGATAGGCAAGCACCCTACTGCTAAGATATACTCCCAGACTTTTTTTAAAAATTGTACTTTGAGACAGGGTCTCCCTAAATTGCTTAAGTTGGCCTCAAACTTGCAATCCTTCTCCCTCAGCCTCCTGAAGAGCACATTACAGGTGTGCACAACTGTGCCCAAACACTAGTTTTGCACTGAGAAAAGTACAGTTTCTATGAGAAAACAAAGGTCCACTTATAACAAAATTATTAAAGAGAAAAAAATCATAAGCTACAATACTTGAATCTAAGAACTTCTGCCACGGCCAAATTAGAAGAAGAAATGATGAACCAAATACTTTTTAAATATATACTAATTCTTAATTGAATACATACCTTAATTACAAATGACATTCAAATTTAAAAGTATTTTATATATAAAAATACTGTAGTTTCTACACCAAGGGACCTTACAAATTTAAATGTAAGAAAAACAATTTATAAAGACATACCGCTTGAACACATTTTACATAATAAAGGCATCCTAAGCAGAAATGGCCTATACGTAAATCTTTTGTTTATACTTTCACAATCTATTTTTACTATATATTCTTTCTTTGACATAATTTTACATATCATTTGCTCAAAGTTGTGTACTGAGTTCTGGGAACTTTGAAACTGTGGCTCCTCCAAAAACATTTTGAAAAGTGTAAGTCATATAGTTTGCACATATCATAAAAATGAGTTTATAAATGAAAACCATGAAAGTTCAGAAAGATAAAGTAGTTTTCCTACCCAAGCATATGAGAGCCAGGACCAGAAACAAGGTCCTGATTCTTATTTCCTTTTTCCCTCAATTATCTTGCCTCTACACACATACACATGCACAAGCACACATACACACA
This sequence comes from Pedetes capensis, assembly GCA_007922755.1. NCBI lineage: Eukaryota > Metazoa > Chordata > Mammalia > Rodentia > Pedetidae > Pedetes > Pedetes capensis. The sequence continues at coordinate 13,951 of VMDO01027721.1, read as the reverse complement.
CATTTGGGTGAGAAGGACAACTGAGGATGTGGAAGAGGGAAAGAGACAAAGGAGATATGAATTTAAGAAATAAGAAAACAATGTATATCCTAGACTTACAATTAACTGTAGTGATAATATTCAAATTTAGTATTTGCTTAAAATATTTCACTAACCTTGCTATGCTGCTGCTTCACGTAACATCTGACAATGAAAGAAAATATAGCTCTTATGGATCAATTCTCATACGTTAGCCTGACATGAGCTACTGGCTGATAGTTTCCTGAAGCCTACAGCCATACCACCCTGGTGTCCAATCTAGTATCATCTCAGAAGCTAAGCATGGTTGGGCCTTGTTAGTACATCGATGGGAGACTCCATGGGAATACTGGGTGATGGAGGCTTGGGAGAAGGATTTGGCAGGCCACGCCCAAAACAATCAGCCATTGAAAACCCTATGAATAGCAGAGACGCACTGTTAGACACAGTGCCAGGGATGGCACAGTGTCAGGTAGTGTTTGTTCTGTTGTACCTGGGGTCATTAAGGGTTGGACCCAACTAGATGACACCTAATAACAACAGTTTCTTGAAGATACCATGTTTCATACATTTGGGCCCACCCTAACAAACCCATATTCTATGTACAAAGTTTACTTTGGATATTATTTAAAGGAATCCTCTGATCTTCCTGCCATAGCCAAGAATTTACCATTCTCTCCCTCTGCCAACATTTTTTTAAAGAAGGGATCCTGAGTTTTATTTACTTTTTCCCAGTAATCTATTGGCATTTTTTTTAGTGTATAACTTAATGGGTCTCATTATGCATTTCACTGAATATTGCTCATGTTCACCTCCTCGATTACTCTCATGACCCCTTCCACCATTCTCTCCCTCACCACCAATAATCCCCCTTCTGCTTGCGTGTCTTGTTTCTGCGTACATCTACCTATCAGTACAGCCTTTCTTTTTGCCCTTTGCCCTTTTCTTTAGTCTGTTATGTTTCCCTACTAGATCTCTTCTACTTTCATAACCTGTATGTTTTAATATTGAAAATATACTGAAGTCTTTTATTTTTATTTTTTATTTATTTATTTATTTTTGCAGTACTAGGGGTTGAACTCAGGGCTTTGCACTGCATGTTTTCCAAGTGCTATATACTACTGGACTGCACCACCAGCCCCCCCCCCTTTTTTTTTTACTTTTTGAGACAGAGTCTCGCTAAATTACGCACACAGCCTCTGGTCTCGAACTTGTGATCCTCCTGCCTCTGCCTCCTGAGTCATTGGGATCATAGGCACGTGCCACTGCACCCAGCCGAAAATATACTGAAATCTTAACATTCACATATGACAGAAAACATATTTATCTTTCTGGGTCTGGCTTATTTCACTTAAAATGATGACCTCTATCTAGTTCCATCAATTTTCCAGTAAATGCCATAATTTTGTCCTCCTTTATGGGTGAATAGAACTCCATGGGTGTTTACATACCACAATTTCCTTATCTACCCATCTGTTGATGGATACCTAGGCTGACCCTGTATCTTGGCTACTGTGAATAATGCTGCAATAAACATGGAGGGGAAGGTATCTCTCTGGTATATTGACTTATATTCCTTTGAATATATAGTATAGCCAGGCCATATCGTAGTTCTATTTTTAGTTTTTGGAGAATCCTCCATACTAATTTTCATAGTGGTTGCACCAACCTGCATTCTCACCAGCAGTGTGGTAGGGTTCCTTTCTCCCCACATCCTCACCAGCATTTTTTTTTTTTTATGCTAGCCATTCTGACTGGAGTAAGATGCTATCTCAATTTAGTTTTTATTTGCATTTCCCTGATGGCTAAGGATGTTGAACACTTTTCATTTGATTCTTGGCCATTTGTAATTCTTTTGAGAAATCTTTCCTCAGTTTTTTTTGCCTATTTTTTATTGGATAATTTGCTTTTATGGTGTTTAATTTTTTGAGCTCTTTATATATTCTACTGGGGCTGGAATTTAGCTCAGTTGGTAGAGCACTGCGCTGCAGTCTCTGAGGTCCTGAGTTCGATTCCCAGCACCGCAAAAATAGGAGGACATGGCAATCTACTCCCGAGGAAATCCCAAAATAATCAGCCATTGAAAACCCTATAAGGGTCACTCTGAGTCCGAGACGACTTAACGGCACCTAACAACATATATTCTACATTATTAATCCTTTCCCTCTCTGTTGTATAGCTGACAAAGATTTTCTCACATTCTGTAGGCTGTCTCTTCAACTCTATTGTGTCCTTTGCTGTGCAAAAGCTTTTTAATTTAATGCAATCCCATTTGTCAGCTCTTGCTATTGTTTCCTGTGCTACTGAGGTTCTGTATTCAGAAAGTTCTTGCTTTTACCTGTCTTGAAGTGTTTTTCCTATGTCATTCTGTAGCAGTGTTAGTTTCAGGTTTTATATTAAGGTCTTTGACCCATTTTGAACTAATTTTTGTACAAAGTGAGAGAGATGGGTCTAGTCTGTCTTCTACATGAGGATATCCAACTCTTCTAGCACAATTTCTTGAAGAGGCTTCTCCAACTGTATTTCTGACACCTCTGTCAAGTATCAGATGGCTGTAGCTACATGGGTTTATTTCTGGATCCTCTGTTCTATCCCATTGGTCTACATATCTGTTTTTGTGCCAGTACCACGTGGTTTTTGTTACTATGACTTTCTTTGTAGTGTAATTTGAAATCAGGAATTGTTCTTTCTGCTCAGGGATTTGGGTTTTTTGTGCTTCCATATGAATTTTAGAACAGTTTTCTTTATTTCTGTGAAGAATGTCATTGGGATTTTGATGGGGATAGCATTAAATTTTGAATGCTTTGAATTGTAGAATGCTTTCAGGAATATAGTCATTTTCACAATATTAATTCTTCCAATCTATGAGCATGGGAGATCTTTCCACCTTCTAGTGTCTTCTTCAATTTCTTTCTTTAGTGTTTTAAAGATTTTTTTTTGTTTGGTTGGTTTTTTCCCCCCCAGTACTGGGGGTTAAACCCAGGGCCTTGAGCTTGCATACTTTGCAAGTGCTGGACCACTGAGCTGTACCGCTAGCCCCTCTTTTTTACTTTTTGAGACAGGGTCTCGCTAAGTTATGCAGACTGCCTCTGGTCTCAAACTTGCAATTCCTCCTGCCTCCGCCTCCTGAGCTGCTGTGATTACAGGCGTGTGCCACTGCACTCACCTTAGGGTTTTAAAGTTTTCATTGTGAGATTTTTCACCTCCTTGGTTAGATTGATTTCCATGTATTTTATTTGTTTTGAAGCTATTGTGAATGGGATTGTTTTCCTGCTTTCTTTCTCCACCTGGTTGTTATTGGTATACAAAAAAGTTACTGATATTTGTATGTTGGATTTGTATCCTGCTACTTTCCTGAAAGTCTTTACCACCTCAAGAGTTTTCTGGTGGAGTTTTGTCATGTGTTAATAAGGACAATTTGACTTTTTCCTTTCCTATTTGGATTCCCTTCATTTCTTTCTCTTATTCAATTAGTACATTGAATAGCAGTAGAGACACTGGACACCCTTGATTTGTTCCTTGTTGTAGAGGACATGCTTTCAGTTTTTCCCCATTTCGTATGATGTTGGCTGTAGGTTTTTCATATGTTGCCTTTATTATGTTGAGGTATGTTCCTTCAGTTCCTAGTTTCTTCAAGGCTTTTATTATAAAAGGATGTTGAACATTGTCAAAGGTCTTTTCTGCATCAATTAATAGGATCATGTGATTTTTGTTTCTGAGTCTATTTATATGTTGTGTTACATTTATTGTCTTGTATATAATGAAACAGCCTTGTACCCCTGGACCTCTGTGACATTTCTATATTTTTTTACATATTTAGACCACTGAGTACACTTAACACTACAATTTTGTATATGGGTTTGTATCCCTTTCTTGACTATGAGTTCCTTACTAGTAGGCACTACTTTATTCATTTCTATATCCACAGTGCAAAATACAATATAAATACTCAACATTTGCTGAAATGAAGGAAAAAATGTTCAACAAATTGTGTGAACAATGTCAGTGTAAAGGGTATGATGGTAGGCCATTTTGCATGCTGTCTTTGAAGATACCTGGGCTCAGCACTGACTTCATCTCACAGCCACTGCTAGCATATTCCTCTCCAAATTATCACTGCATTTCAGAAAATGAAGCTACTAGATCTGATGTAAACTTGCCATGACAATGTAAAATGTAGATGCTATAGAAAGTATGCAATCAAAATGAAGATCAAACATTTTTAATATACACTATTTAACTGAACACATGAAAATTACATTCTTGACATTCATGGCTAAGAGAGTTTTATGTATTAAGATGTTAACCTTGCAAATCCAAATGGCAAGTAAATGATTTATGTGATTTCATGAGGAGATTCAGCTAGCAAATTTAAAATTAAAGTAGGAAAAAATTTTAAACTGAGTTTTCATGAAAACCAAAAATAGTGCTAGATGTGGTGGCACATGCCTATAATCCTAGCACTTAGGAGGCTGAGGCAGGAAGATCATGAATTCGAGGCTACCCTGGGCTATATATAGCAAGTTTCAGGCCAATCTGCGCTACATGATAGGACTGTCTCAAAAACAAACACCCTTTACCTCTCCCCCCATAAAAACCTGAAAATTGAAAATAAAGGTGAGAAAATACTACAACTCATGAGATAATACTTCAAAAACCACAGTTCATGGAAATGATAAATTCCAACATTTAGTTTTGGATGTGTGTGTGTGTGTATTAATCTGGGGAAATAATACACTGAATGATAGACTGCATTACTACTAAACATTTCATAAAATTACAAAAACAAATGTGTCGGATCACCTACAGCTAGTCAGAAAGAGATCAATAACAGTGGGAAAAAACCTGTTATAAGCCTATTATGATCTATAATGAACTCACAAAACCCTAAACATCCAAATACAAACAAGTTTGCCATATTGTGGGGGCTTATGTGTTGCTGTGATGCTGAACCAGTATTACAAATACCAGGAGAGTCACCTATGGTTGACAGGTTCCAGCTGAGCTTCCAGATTAAGACAGACTAGAGAGTAGGACCTGGCAGTCCACTCCCAAAACAATTAGTCACTGAATACCCTATGAGTAGCACAAAAACACTGTCAGATATGTTGTCCTTGTAAGGTGCCGTAGAGCTGGTGTCCAACTCATAGCGAACCCATGTATAACAGACGTAACACTATTGTCAGCACTTCTCTGCTATTCATAGAGTTTTCAATAGCTGACTTTTTTTTTTCCTTGCTGGGGAGGAGAAGTGGGTTGGTGGGTTCTCCTTCCAAGCTTATTACAGCACCTGGTGTTCCCACACTGTCTCCTATCCAAATACTGACCAAGTCCGATCCTGCTTAGCTTCCCAGATCTCACAGGATTGGACACCACAGTGATATGGCTGCAAGCACTGTCAGACAGAGTGCCAGAAAATGAGCCCCCCAAGTTGGAAGGCACTCAAAAGACTACTGGGGAAGGATTGTCTCCTCAAAGTAGATGACCTTAATGACAGAAATGGAGTAAATCCCCAGGTGCCTCCATCTGCTGATTTGGCATGACTCAAAATGAGGAGGAACAACTGTAAACATCCATTAGTAAATGGAATGTGGAATGTACATATATGAATCTAGGAAAATTAGATATCGTCAAAGGGAAATGGAGTGCATAAACATGAGCATTCTAGGCATCAGTGAGCTAAAATGGACAGACATGAGCCATTCTGAATCAGATAATCATATGATCTATCATGCTGGGAATCACAAATTAAAAAGAAACAGGGTTACATGCATCACTAAAAAAGATATCTCAAGATCTATCCTGAAGTAAAATGCTGTCAGTGATAAAATAATATCCATACACCTACCAGGAAGGCCAGTTAATATGACTATTATTCAAATTTATGTACCCACCACTAAGGCTACAAATGATGATCCCAAGAAACAGGATCCAACCAAATGTGGAAACAAACAAGATCACTAATATCACAAAGAAACAAAATTTTGCTAAAGATCATTCAAAAGCAACTGCAGCAGTATATAGACAGGAAACTGCTAGAAAATCGAGCATGATTCAGAAGAGGGTATGGAACCAGAGCCATCATTGCTGATGTCAGATAGATATTAAGCAAATGCAGAGAATACTCAAAAGATGTCTACCTATGTTTTATTGACTATGCAAAGGCATTTGACTGCGTAGATGCTAACAAATTATGGATAACATTGCAAAGAACATTGCAAAGAATGGAATACCAGATCACTTAGTGTACTCTTGAGGGATCTGTACATGGACCAGGAGGCAGTCGTTAGATCAGAACAAGGAAACACTGCTTGGTTTAAAGTCAAAAAAGGTGTGTGTCAGGGTTGGTATCCTTTCATCGTACCTCTTCAATCTCTACATGGAGCAAATAATCCAAGAACCTGGACTTTATGAAGAAGAACGCAGCATCATGCTTGGAGGAAGACTCATTAACAACCTTCATTATGCAGATGACACAACTCTGCTTGCTAAAAGTGAAGAGGATTTGAAACATTTACTGATGAAGATCAAAGAACATAGACTCCAGTATGGATTGCATCTCAACATCAACAAAACAAAAATCCTTACAACTGGGTCAGTATGCAACTTCATGATAAATGGAGAAAAGAATGAGGTTGTCCAATATTTTGTTTTACTTGGTTCTACAATCAACACCCTCAGAAGCAGCAGTCAAAAAATCAAAAGATGTGTTGCACTGGGAAAAGCTGTTGCAAAAGACCTCTTTAAACTGTTGAAAAGTAAAGATAACACATTGAAGACGTAGGTGCTCCTGACTCATGCCATAGTATTTTCAGTTGCACCATATGGTTGTGAAAGCTGGACACTGAATTAAGGAAGACAGGAGAAGAATTGATGCCTTTGACCTACGGTGCTAGAGACAAATATTGGGTATACCATGGACTGCTGAAAGAACCAATAGATCTGTCCTAGAAGAAGAGCAACCAGAGTGTTCCTTGGAAGCAAGGATGGCTAGACTGCAACTTAGGTATTTTGGATATGTAGTCAGGAGGGACTAATCCCTGAAGAAGAACATAATGTTTGGGAGAGTGGCAGGTCCACGAAAAAAATGAAGACCCTTAACTAGATGAATTGACACAGTACCTACAACAGTGGGCTTAAACATAAAAACAATTGTGTGCCTGGCAGAGAATTGAGAAGTATTTTGTTCTGTTGTAAACAGGGTCACTATGAGTCAGGCCTGACTTAATAGCACCTAAAAACGATTAAAATAACTCCTAAGAGAAACTGTAAAATCTTCCTTCTAGTGCCTCTGGCTAACCTACTACCTGAATTTCTTCTGTGAAACCACAGATTTGGATTAAGAGACCCTAAAATTTCCCTTCACAAATCAAAACCACAATGAGCTACCATTTCACACCCATTAAGATCTCTATTACCCAAAAACAGGAAACAACCATCGGGGAGAATGTGAAAAAACTGGAGCTTTCATGTGTTGCTAGAATATAAAATGGTGTAGCCACTGTAGAAATTTGTATGATAGTTCCTCAAAATACTAAACAAAATTACCAAGTGATATAGCAATTCCACTTTTTGTAAGCACGGACTCACATGCGTATTTGTACACTTATGTTACAGCAACATTAGTCACAATAGCCAAAGGTCAAAGCAGCTCAAGCATGTGCTGATGAATGGATAAACTATAGTTCATATTATACAATGGAATATTGTTCAACCCTAAAAGGTAGGAAATTCTGACACATGCTGCAACACAGTTGAACCCTGAAGACATCCTAAGGGAATAAGTGAGACACAGGACAAATGTTACATGATTCTGATGATATGTGTACCTATCATAGTCAAATTCAGAGACACAAAAAAGGTTCAATGATGGTTGCCAGGAGCTGAGGGGAGAGAAAACAGGAAGTTATTGTTTAATGAATACAGAATTAGTTTGGGAAGATGAAAAGGTTCTGGAAATGGCTGCACAACAATGTGAATGTACTTAAATCCCAGAGAACGATGCACTAAAAAATGGTTCAAATGATAAGTTTTATGATGGGGGTGCCGAAAAATGTATACACATTTCAAGAGATGCCATTTGTGCATTAGTTTTCAAAGTTGAATTGAATTATAGTAGCAATGTGTATGTAGTATGACCTCTTGTAATTGCAGAAGTCAAATGTGACTTGTAATAATGTTATGGGTATGTATTATTAATTTTAATACAGTTAATGTGTATATTGGGAGAAGGACCTGGCACCCCACTCCTAAAAACAATCCATTAAAAACCTTATGAATAGTAGAGAAGCACTAACAACAGTGCCAGGCATGGCAGTGTCGGGTAGTATTTCATCTGTTGCACAGAGAGTCGCTATGAGTGGGACCCAACTTGATGGTACCTAACAACAACAAAAACAATATGTATATATCTTTTTATACTCTCTATATGTATATATGTATGTATGCGCCAAAAAGGTTCCTTCCAGCTTTCTTTAAAAAGCAGTCTGTTTGCTCTTCCTCATTAGACAGTATGTGCCCAAAAAAAAGGAACAGTCTTTTTACGTAGCCCATCAAAAATCATATATTCAATCTAATTTCCTCTCAGAGCTGGGTCTGCTCCTCTGAGTTCATGTGGTACAAGTAGGAAACTGGGAGTTTTTTTGTTTAGTGTTCTTAAGTATGTTGTTGCTGAGTGCTGTCGAATTGGGTCTGACTCATATCAACCCTATGTACAACAGTGCTTCTCTGCTATTCATAGGGTTTCCTTCTTCTGTTTTTGTGGTGCTAGGGATCAAACCCGGGGCCTCATAAGAGTGCAACTACCAAATGAGCTAAACTCCAGCCCTGTTCTTAAGTATATTTAAATAAGCAAAAAAAATGCACCCATTTTAAGCATATAATTCAAGAAGTCCTGAAAATCCTACATGTCCTTTAACACTGAAATCAAGATATAGAACACTCCCATGACTTTACAAAGCTCTTTTGTGTGGTCAGCAAGCAATTCCCCTTGCCATTTGTGCCATTTGTCCCATACAACCACAGATGTGCTTCCTACCATTATAGATTAGTTTTGTCTATTCTAGAATTTCATATAAAGGGACCTAAACTGTCAGACTACCATGTTTTCCACTCTTGTCAGCAATGTATGAGAGTTCAGTTGCTCCATCCTTGCCAATGCTTACTATTTTAAGTCTTTTCCATTACAGCCATTCTAGTGATGTGTAGTTATGTCTCAGTGGTTTTTATGTATATTTTCCTAACACAGTGGTGCTGGGCATCTTTGCATGTACTTGTTTGCCACCCATATGTCATTTTCTCTGAAGTTATTATTGGTCCATGTTTTACTTGGATCACAAGGATTTTGGTGGTTTGTGTTTTAAGAATTTTTATATATTCTGAATAACAAATCCTTTGTCAGATATACTTATTGTGAATATTTTCTCTCTGTCCATGGTTATCTGTTTACCTGCATGATGGTACCTTCTAAGGAATAAAAACATTTATTTCAGTAAAGTCCAATTTACTTTCTTTTTATGATTTCATTTTTCCTGTTTTAAAAAAAAAGTAGTCTATGCCAAGAAGCCAAATATTTTCTGCAATGTTTTCTTCTAGAAGTTTTACAGTTTCAACTTTTATGTTTAGGTGTCTGATTCATCTAGAGATAATTTTCACATAGTATCAATATTAATTTTTCTTCCACCCAGAAACACAAGATCATTCTTCTTTTCTTTTCTTTCAGGCTGGCTGAGTACTGGGATTATAGGTGGGGCTGGGATTTAGCTCAGCTGGTAGAGTGCTGCGCTACAGTCTCTGAGGTCCCAAGTTCAATTCCCAGCACTGCAAAAATGGGAGAAGGGCCTGGCAATCCACTCCCAAGGCAATCCCGAAACAGTAAGCCACTGAAAACCCTCTGAGAGTTGCTATGAGTAGGATACTGGCTCGATGGCACCTAACAACAACAACAACAAACCACCACACCGGCCACAGGGTCATTCTTCAGACAACTCAATTGTTTCTCTGTTGAATCACATTGATACCTGTGTCAAAAATGAACTGAATGTATATATAGGTCTATTTCTGAACTCTATTCTATTGAACTGATCTGCACTATATATCATGATGCCAATGCAATTTTATCATGATTTTGTAACTATATAAAATTTGAAATCAAGCAGTACATACTGTACAACTTTGGTTTTCTTTTCTTTTTTTTTTTTTTTTCAAAAAATTGTTTTGCTCATTCTAGGTCCTTTACATGTCCATAAAAACATGAGAACCAGCTAGATTTCTGAAAATAAAGTTAGTTGTGATTTTTTTTTTAAATGAGATTACATACTGTACAAATTGACCTGGGGAAGACTAATATCCAGTAACAATGGGTCCTCTGCTTTACAATATGCTGCATTTCTCCTTATATTTAGGTCTTCTTTCATTTCTCTTGGCAATGTTTTACAACCTAAAAAAGAAAAAAGTCTGCATATATTTTATTAAAATGTATCCCTAAAGTATTTCATTATTTTGGTTGCTATGGTAAATGGAATTGCTTTTGTTAACCTCATTTTCCAATTATTCCTTCCTAGTGCACAAAGAATATTGATCCTGTATCCTGTAACACTGCTAAACTCACCAGTTCTAGTAGTTTTTCCACTGAATTTCTGGGATTTTCTACGTGTATGTTTAAAAAAAAAAGTTTTACTTCTTTTTTAAAATCTCAATGCCTTTTACTTCTTTTTATTTCCTAACTCTACTGGACAGGACCTCTAATAAAATACTGAATAAAAGTGATTGAATGCAAGCATTCTTGTTTTGTTCTCAACCTCAGTGGGAAAATATTAAGCATAGTATCAATTGTACATTTTTCACAGACACCTTAAATCAAGGAAATTCCTTTTCTGCTGAATGTTAAATTTTGTCAAACATTTTTCTCTATAGCTGAGATGATAAGCCTTTTCAGTTTTCTTTTCCTCACAGGGTGCATTATATCAATTGGTTTTCTAATTTTAACCTGTGTTACATTCCTAGGACAAATCTCACTTGATCAGGATTTTCTCCTTATTATATATCAAAGAATTTAATTGGTTAAGTTTTGGCTAAGGATTTTGGGGTGTATGTTTACAATGAATATTGGTCTGTAATCTTCTCTGGGCTGGAGTTTAGCTGTAATCTTCTCTGGGCTGGAGTTTAGCTCAATTGGTAGAGTGCACCTCCACACTTTCTAAGGACCTGGGTTCAACACCCAGCACAACAAAAATATACATATATAGAGAAAAGAAAGATGTAGCAGTCGACTCTCAAAACAACCCTGAAAACAGCCACTGAAAACTCTAAGAGGTCATTATGAATCAGACCGACTCCACGGCCTATCAACAACAACCTTCTTGTCATTTCTTTGCCTGACTTTTTTATTTTGGTAATGCTTTCCTCATGAAAGGAAACTATTCTTTCCTCCATGATTTCTGTAGGAATCTGTGTAGGACTGGTATTGTTTTTCCCTTTAATGTTTCAGCTTCTAATTTCATTGTTTTTGCTTTGTTCATTTCCTATCTCACTATCACTGTTACCGTTATTATTTTCCTTCCTTCCTACTTATTATGGATTTAATTCCCCCTTACTTTTCTAACTTCTTATACATGTTCTCATTGTCATTCAGTCTAAAATATTTTTTCAATATATTTTGTGATATCTACATTGATCCAGAGGCATTTTGGAAATATATTATTTAATTTCTACATATTTGGGGAAGGGGGTTCTAAATATCTTTTTGATAACTGGTTTCCAATTTAATCTTGGCAGAGAACTTACTCTGTACAATATTACCCTTTAAAAATCTACTGAAAGTGAAGAGGGTTTGAAACATTTATTGATAAAGATCAAAGAACACAGCCTTCAGTATGGATTGTACTTCAACAGGAAAAACCAAAAATCCTTGCAACTGGGTCAGTAAGCAACTTCATGATAAATGGAGAGAAGACTGAGGTTGTCAAAGATTTTGCTTTATTTGATTCTACAATCAACACTCATGAAAGCAGCACTCAAGAAATTAAAAGATGCATTGTATTGGGAAAAGCTGTTGCAAAAGACCTCTTTAAACTGCTGAAGAGTAAAGATGTCACAATGAAGACAAAGGTTCGCCTGACTCATGCCATGGTATTTTCAGTTGCACCATATAGCTGGGAAAGCTGGACACTGAATAAGGGAGACAGAAGAACTAATGCTTTTGAATTACTGTGCTGGAGATAAGTATGGAATATATCACGAAGTGTCAAAGGAACCAACAGATCTGTCCTAGAAAAAGGGCAACCAGAGTGCTCCTTGGAATCAAGGATGGCTCAATCACATATTATGTATTTTTGGCATGTTGTCAGGAGGGACCAATCTTGGAGAAGAATATCATGTTTGGGAGAGTGATAGGTCAATGAAAAAAAGGGAAGAGCCTCAACTAGATGGACTGACACAGTGGCTGCAACTGAGTAATGCACTGTGTTGAATTCCAAGAACATATTTTGATATTTAGATGGGATAGAAGCACTGACATAGTGCCAGGCATGGCATAGTGTCAGGGAATGCTTTGTTCTGGTCTACATAGGGTTGCTATGAGTTGGACCTGACTTGACAGCACCTAACAACAACAACAACAATGGTATAACAAACAGACCATCTATTAATCTACAAACCTGAATTCAAACCCCAGACCTGGTTGAATACCTTCAACAAATTACTAAAACTCTCCTTTGCTTTCCCCATCTCTACATCATAGAATTATCATGAGGATTAACCCTAAGTATAGACGAGAAAAACTAGTCATTATTTATTATCTGTGCCAAACAGGCTTATTTGTTTATAGTTATTTTACAAATATTTTGCAAAATAGCTGGGTGTAGTAGCACAGGTTTATAATCTCAGCACTCATAAGCCTGAGCAAGGAGGATCCAGACTCCAAGGCCAGCCTGGAAGACAGTGAATTCCACCCAGTCTGGGCTACATAACAAGACTCTCTCAAAACACACACACACACAACAAAAATTTTTTAAATAAATAAGGGACAGTAGAAAACAACCATGAGACATTTTAACAAGAATTTAAACATCACAAGTCCAAATCTGTTATTTTTATATATATGATACATTTTATGTATTTAAATTTTCCTAGTTTTGATACATATCTCAAAATAGTCAACATCTTTGGAATGCAACTAACTTCTTATCATCTGCCATGCATGAAACTAAAACAAATGTATCTATCTTACAAATATTGACTTCAGACTTCACATCTCTAAAATGGTCTTCTTTACCATTACTTCTGGTTCTTTTTCATTCTCATATTCATTCATTTTCTCTCTCTCTCTCTCTCTCTCTCTCTCTCTCTCTAACTTTTTGGCAGAATCTCATTATGTAGACCAAGCTGCTCTTGAACTCTCAATCCTCCTACCTCAGCTGAGTTTATAAGTGCTGAGTTTATAGGCATAAACCACTATGCCTAGTAAGTACTGCCTTTTAATGGTGATGTATAAGATAAAGAACCAGATGCCAGATCTGGTGGCATCTGCTTATAATTCCAGCACTGGGGAGTGTGAGGAAGGAGGATGGCAAGTTTGAATGCAGCCTGAGCTAAAAGACCTGGTCTCAAAAAATAAATAAATCCAAAAGGCAAAATTTGAGTCCAGATTTCAAAGACATTTCTAACATAATCTAGAGTATTTTACTTTTAGATATTTTTGTACTCACATTTTCAAAAGACAATACTTAGAACATTTTTATTAGAAATTTTTAATGTACATCATAATGTGATTCGTTTTGACATGCTTTTCATTGTGACAATTTTCATATATGCAATTTGATAAACATTATTCATATAGGTTACCCCTTACCCTCCCCTATGTTTCCCCCCCTCCCCTCTTCCCATCTAAGTTTCCCATCCAAGTCTTCTCTATCTTTTACTATGTAGTATTTTT
>VMDO01027720.1:6366-24995 GCA_007922755.1 Pedetes capensis | reverse complement strand
TTTTTTTTTTTATGTTTAAGTTTTTTTATGTTTAAGTTATGTTTTTATGTTGCAGCCACTGTGTCAATCCATCTAATTGAGTATCTTCTTTTCTTCATTGACGTGCCACTCTCCCAAACATGATGTCCTTCTCCAGGGATTGATCCCTCCTGTCAGCATGTTCAAAATTCACAACATGCAATCTAACAATCCTTGCTCCCAAGGAGCACTCTGGTTGCATTTCTTCCAGGACAGATCTGTTGGTTCTTTTGGCAGTCCATAGTATATTCAATATTTGTCTCCAGCATCATAATTCAAAAGCATCAATTCTTCTGTCTCCCTTATTCACTGGACAGCTTTCACAAGTATGTGATGCAATTAAAAAATGCAACTAAAAATGGCATGAGCCAGGTGCACCCTCATCTTCAATGTGAGATCTTTACTTCTCAACACTTTAAAGAAGTTTTTTGCAACAGTATTTTCTATTGCAATGCATCTTTTAATTTCTTAACTTCTCTTTCCATGGGATTTGATTGCAGAACCAAGTAAAGCAAAATCTTAGAAAAACCTAAATCTTTTCTCCATTTATCATGAAGTTGCTCATTGACCCAGTTGTAAGGATTTTTGTTTTCTTGGTGTTGAGGCGTAATTTATACTGAAGGCTACGTTCTTCATCAGTAAATATTCAAATTCTCTTCACTTTCAGCAAGCAAAATTGTGTCACCTGCATCACACAGGTTGTTAATGAATCTTCCTCCAACCCTGATGCCACACTCTTCTTCATAAAGTCCACCTTCTCAGATTATTTGCTCAGTATAGAAATTGAAGTTATGGTGAAAGGATATTTCCCTGACACACACCTTTCCTGACTTTAAACTAAGCAGTGGTTCCTTATCCTGTTTGAATTGCTGCCTCCTGGTCCATGTATATATTCCTCATGAGTACAATTAAGTGCTCTGGTATTCCCATTCTTTGCATTGTTATCCATAATTTGTTGCGATCTCCACTGTCAAATGCCTTTGCATAGTCATTAAAGCATGGATAGACATCTTTCTGGTATTCTCTACTTTCAGATAAAATCCATCTGACATCAACAATGATGTCCCTGGTTCCACATCCTCTTCTGAATCTGGCTTGATTTTCTAGCCATTCTCTGTCAATATACTGCTGCAGTCACTTTTGAATTATTGTTAGTAAAATTTTATTTGTATATGATATTAATGATATTGTTCAATAATTTCTGCATTGAATTGGATCCCCTTTCTTGGAAATAGGTCCAAATATGGATTTCTTCCAGTCAGTTGGCCTGGTAGTTGTTTTCTAAATCTCTTGGCATAAGCAAGTGATTGATCACCTCCAGTCCTGCATATCTTTTGAAACATCTGAATTGGTGTTCCATCAATTCCTGGAGTCTTGTGTTTCACCAATGCTTTCAAGATAATTTCCACAATTTCCTCTGGTACCATTGGTTCTAAATCATATACAACTGCTTAAAATGGTTGATCATCCACCAATTCATTTTTGTAGAATGACTCTGGGTATTCCTTCTATCTTCCTTTGATATTTCTCGCATCATCTAGTATTTTCCCTGTAGGATCCTTCACTATTGCCACTTGAGGCTTGAATTTTTTCTTTAATTTTTTTTGTTTTCAGAGAAAATTGTCAAGCTTTATTGAGAGAATTTAACAAGTAAAATTTACAATTCAGTAGCAGCATGCCATGACTTCAGATTGTCTTCTTTTTAACTTACAGTTGCATATCACCTCCTTCATGACTTTGAGCACACTC
Organism: Pedetes capensis; assembly: GCA_007922755.1. Classification (NCBI taxonomy): domain Eukaryota; kingdom Metazoa; phylum Chordata; class Mammalia; order Rodentia; family Pedetidae; genus Pedetes; species Pedetes capensis. The sequence goes on along the minus strand of VMDO01027720.1, from coordinate 23,228 downwards.
TAGATTGTGTAGAATCTTCCATTTCACATCAAGCCTATCTTCATGTTCTCCTCTACGCTCCTCCATATCCATTTCAATGCAATCCACTTTCAGTTCAGGTTCTTTGCCACTTTCAACCACAACTATTCCTTCTTCTTCATTTTCTTGTTCAGGTTTAATATTCTGACTCTTAGTTGGTGGTTTCTCTTGCTGATATTGTTCACCGTTAGGCTTCTGGATAATCCCAGGTTTAGTCAATTAGGAGGATTCTTGAACATCTTTTCTTCCTCTGGATTTAGACCTTACTTGTACACTCATATTTCACACTGTTCAGGTTGCCAGGAGACAGCAAAGAGCCTCACACAAAGTCAAGAAGGGAATAACTGCTCTTCATCAATTCTTTAAGCTTGAGAAAAATAGAGTGTGTCTTCTCTTTTGGTTTTCTATCTCCAGCTCTGTGCACATGTCATTATAATATTTGGTTTTGTCTTCACGAGCTGTCCTTTGAAATCTTCTGTTTAGTTCTTTAACTTCATCATATCTTCTTTTTACTTTAGCTGCTTGACATTCAAGGGCAAGTTTCAGAGTCTCTTTGATATGTAATTTGGTCTTTCCCTTTTTTTTTGTCTTTTTAATAACCTTTTGCTTTCTTTTTTTAATAGTTAAAATGGGTGAATTTTATTATATGGGAATCATCCTACAGTACAAATACAAAAAATTAAAGTGAAGGTTAAGTAAAGATGTTTCAGATAAAACCTGAGAGGATTCCATGCCAGCAGTTGAGAACCAGAGAAACACTGTTGTTGTTGTTGTTGTTGTTGTTGTTGTTGTTCTTGTTAGGTGCCATGGAGTCAGGTCCAACTCATAGCAACCCTCATAGCATTAACTTCATGAATAATATCTTTTGTGTCATACCACAACTCACTGGTCTTCGATCATTAGTGTCTAACACATCAAATCTGTTCTTGAGGTGGTCTCTGAACTCAGGTGAGATATACTCAAGGTCATACCTTGGCTCTTGTATGCTTGTTCTAATTTTCTTCAATTTCAGTTTGAACCTGCATATAAGCAGTTGATGGTCTGATCCACAATCAGCACCTGGTCTTGTTCTGACTTCTGATATGGAGGTTTCTCATCATCTCTTTCCACAAATTTAGTATGTTCCATCTGGTGAATTCCATGTGTATAGTCACCATTTATGTTGGTGAAAAAAAGTATTTGTAATGAAAAAGTCCTTGGTCTGATAATTCTATCATGTGATCATTTCTGTCACAGCATCATTTCTGTCACCAAGACCATATTGTCCAACTGCTGACCTTCTTTGTTTCCAATTTTTGCATTTCAGTCACCAGTCATTATCAGTGCATCCTGATTGCATGTTCAATTTCAGACTGCAAAACCTTGTAAAAATCTTCTACTTGGCTGGGCGCAGTGGCGCATGCCTGTAATCCCAGCGGCTTGGGAGGCGGAGGTGGGAGGATCGCAAGTTCAAGACCAGAGGCAGTGTGCGTAACTTAGCGAGACCCTGTCTCAAAAACTAAAAAAATGGACTGAGGATGCAGCTCAGCAGTCCAGCACTTGCAGAGCATGCAGGCGCGAGGCAGAAGGATTATGAGTTAAAGGCAATCGTAGGCTACATAGAGACTTCCAGGCCAATCTAGGCTACATAGTAAGACTCTGTCTAAAACAAAAAACAACCCCCAGTACCACAAAAAAAAAAAAAAAAAAAAAATCTTCTACTTCATTTGGGGCCTTAGAGTGGCTGCATAATTTTGAATAACAGTCATATTAACTGGCCTTCCTTGTAGGCACATAGATATTATTCTACCACTGATAGCAATGTACTTCAGGACAGATCTTGAAATGTCTTTTTTTATGATAAATGCAACCTCATTTCTCTTTAAGCTGCCATTCTTGGCATAGTAGACCATATAATTATCTGATTCAAAATGACCAATACCAGTCCATTTTAGCTCACTGATGCCTAGAATGTCGATGTTTATGCGCTCCATTTCACTTTTCATGATTTCTAGTTTTCCTAGATTCATACTACAGACATTCCACATTCTAATTATTAGTGGATATTTACAGATGTTTCTTCTCATTTTGAGTAGTGCCACATCAGCAGCTGGAGGTTCCAGTAGCTTTACTCCATTCCTGTCAAAAAGATAGACCCTGCTTTGAGGAGGCAACTCTTCTCCAGTTATCTTTTGGGTGCCTTCCAACCTGCTCACCTTCCAGCACTATATCTGTCAGTGTTTCTCTGCTATTCTTAGAGTTTTCAATGGCTACTTGTTTTAGGAGTTGGTTGCCAGGTCCTTCTCCCTAGTGTGTTTTAGTCTGGAAGTTCAGCTGAAATCTGTCCACCATGAGTGGCCCTGCTGGTATCTGAACTACCAGTCGCATAGCTTTAAGCATCAGAGCAACATGCAAGCCCCTATAGCACAACAAGGTGATAGGCACATAGGGGGTTTGGAAGTTAGCAGTGTTAAAGTTTTAGTGCAAATATTTGAGCACAGGGCTAAAATTAAATTTTCTTTCTGAGAAGAACTTCTTTTAATCATTATTATCAAACACTGCATGGGTTCTTTGGTGTTTTTGTTGTTGTTGTTGTTGTTGTTTGTTGTTTGTTTTTTGTTTTAGACAGAGTCTTACTATGTAGCCTAGATTGGCCTGGAAGTCTCTATGTAGCCTACGATTGCCTTTAACTCATAATCCTTCTGCCTTGGCCTCCCTAATGCTGGGATTACAGGTGTGTAACACCACGCCGAGCTTTTGAATGGCTTTTGAAATTATCTTTTGCTGAAAGTTTGATAATGCTTCTTAATAAATTCAATTTATGATGACAAGGCAAAACAGCACTTACATGCCAATTTTATGCTATGATAAAGGCATCTTAGCAACTAACATTCAGATCACAAATAATGTCAACCAGCTTTCTATGTATCCTGTGTAGTCAAAAGTTAAAATGAGAAGCACATACAAATTTTACTACATATTAATCAAAAGTTTCCATAAACTTTGTAAGTTTAAGAAAGTAAAACCAAAAGTGATATAATAATTGCACAATGGAGAAAGCAAATGCTGTATTACTCTGTACCCCACTAACATTTATCAATAAAGGGAAAAAAGAAAAAAAATAAGAAGCAAGTCTTCCTTCCCACACAAATTTGCATAAGACATATTTTATTGAATTTGAACACAGTATCAACATCTGCTTTTTGGGCTTCAATGCAAGTACAGAGACATTCTTTTTGAACTCTCCATACTTCAAAATACATTTTATGAGGTCATTGCAAAAGATTACATATTACAGGAGGGCTCCTCTGAGTAGAAATTTCCATTAAGACAGTACTTTCTAAAATTGTCCTGGAAGGGTTTCTACCTAATTAATCCCAGCTCTCTTTTTAAATTCTTCTTTCTTCTTCCTTCTCTTCTTCCTGCTCCTGAGTTTTACTGAGATATGATTCACAACCAAATAACTCAGTCACTTAGGTTTAATATATTACCACAGTCATTACCACAATAAATTTTAGGTCATTTCCATCATCCCAACAAGAAACATGTTCCTCTTAGCCATTGTACCCCAATCTTCCCACCTCTCCCAGCCCTAGGCAACTGCTTACCTACTTTTTGTCTCTATAGCTGTGCCTATTCTGGACATTTAATACATGTAGAATCATATAGTATGTAATGTTGTATATCTGACCTCTTTCATTTAGCTAATGTTTTTAAGATTATTCATGTTGTAGCATGTACATTCCATTCCTTTTTATGGCCAAATAATATTCCATTGTATGGATATACCACATTTTATCTTTTCATTAATTCATGTGTATTGGCTTGTTCTACCGTTTTGCTATTATGAATAATGCTGCTATGAACATTGATGTGTGAGGTTTTGTATGAACGTATTTTCATTCCACTTGAGTATATACCTAGAAATAGAATTGCTGGGCAACTCTATGTCTAACTTTTTGAGGAACTGTCATATTGTTTTCCAGATTAGCTGTACCATCTTATATTCCCACTAATAGTATATGAGTATTCTAATTTCTCCACATCTTCACCAACAGATTGTAATGATCTTTTTGTTGAAAGCTATTCTGGTGGCTATGAAGTGGTATTCAGCTCACTTTTAATTCTCTGGGGTGGAGTACTGAGGAAAACTAGCCTTCTTATCTATCTAAGGTACTTTTCCCTCTAGAACACTGCTTAACTCTGTTCTCTTTAACTTTACCTTTCCCTGGGAAATAGAAATATCCTTGTGCAGATACACTCAGGGACCCAGTTTATTTTAAGTTCCTTTCCAGGTTTACCTGAGCTTCTCCAGGTGCCCTAGCCTTCCCTGTAATTATTCCTTAATTGTATACTATTTTTTTAAATAAACCTTATCTATACTGTAAAAAAAAAAAGGTAATTGTAAGCTAATTTGAACTCGGGGTGAGAAGAGGATCCCAGAGATTGTACCCTATTGGTAATTAGCCTTTCAATTCACAAACTCAAACATTATACCACCCTCTAAGAAGACATTATTGGGAGATGCGAGGGTTTTTTGGGGTTTTGTTGTTGTTGTTGTTGTTGTTGTTGTTGTTATTGTTGTTGGTTTTTCAAGGCACTGCAAATACTTACAGAGGAGATTATGACAAGGCATCTTGACTCAGCAGAAGTTAGAATATGATCCCTTCTGGAGAGAAGTTCTGTAGACAGTATTGCCCCAGTGCCATATCTCACCACTCACTCTCCTTGTGACTTATAGAAGCACTAAAGGATTTTTCTAGGGAGGGGATATGACTTGGATTTTGCAGACTGCATTAAGACAAATGCAAACATTGCTTGGTTCAGGCTACATTGCAATGGAGGAACCAAGAACCCTAGGAGAGGAGTCTCCATAAAGAAAGGAGGAATCTCACTAGGCAGTCAGGCTGGCATCAGCACAGGAGGTCAGAGGGAGAGGGGGTTTCTGGTCCTGACCTCCATGACAGCTGCTGGCCAGCGTGATCCTAAGACTGGGATATTTGCCCCCAAAGAAAGCCAGTCAGGCATGGGCTGTCTGAGTGCCTACTGTGTACCCATCTCTGCTGGGTGTAGTGCTTAGTAGACATTGTGGAGTGTTTCAAAGTGAGGTTTTCCTGTTGAGCATGCAGTCACCATACCCTAAATATGTCTTTTATGACACTTTGCACGGAGTTAATATCACGAGACTGTTGTCTAGTCCATTGCCATATCTCCCAATCCTAGAACAGTGTTTGTCTCTTTTAGATGTTTAAGGTATTGGTGAAGGATGGAAGGAGTCAAACCCAACCCTGGCTGATGGGATCCAAGTATAGTATTTCACTATACAGTGCTTTGTAGTTTATTTACACTTAGTAAAGTACAGCATTATTGATAATTTCCCTCATTATCAATAGCCAAACTGGTTTTATTTTAAAGTTTTAAGTGTTGGTGGGGTACAGAGTAATAAGTCATTTGCCCCATCCATTATGCAACTGTTAAATCAGTTTTATTTACACATTCATCACCTTACATATTTTACAGAACATCATGAACTAAAGAAGAAATGAAGAAAGTAGAAATTCTAGTTAACATGCAGTGAAAATCGTGTGCAATTATGGGTTATACTTTTGATTTTTCCCCTTCCCTCTTTAAGTTTTTCATGTGTTCATATAGTAGCATCCTGTAGTCTGTGTTTTTCCTCCCTCTTTGCACCTCCACATTGTTCGTCCTCCCCTCCCCCCTTCTCCAAGCTCAGCTCCCACCTGCAGATCCCCCCCCCCGCCCCCGCTGCTGGCATTGGGTCCACTTGTATTTTCCCTTCTTAGATAAGTATGATAGTTCATTTTTATATATCTATATATGTAAAAAAACAAACAAAAAAACCCCACCTTTTTTTCCTTTAAGTTAGATATAGCTCCCATATATGAGTGAGAACATATGGTATTTCTCTTTTTGAGTCTGGCTTAATTCAACAAAGCTGTGTTTTAATGACTACATTAACATTCCTCTCATGAATTCACCAGATTTGTCTTAGGTAAGCCCCAACTTTTAGTCATTTATATGATTTTAATTTTTTCTATGAAAAGTAATAATACATTTGTATAAATGTCTCTGAGCCGATGTTTGGCTGTTTCATTAGGATAAATTCCTACAATGGAATTGCTGGGTCAAGGGCTATGTCCCTTTTTTAAAGTCTATGGTTCATGTTGCCAAATTTCTCTCTCCCAAAGACCATGTAAATACCCTTCCCACCACACTGAATGAGGCCTGTTTCTCACACCACTTATGAGTTTTATTTGTCAAAGTTTTATTTCAAACTGGCTGTGAAGATAAAGATTCTCAAGGAAGCCAAATCAAAGATTGGCTCTTGAAAGAGACCTTTCATGGGTGACTTGGAGAAAACACCAATAAAAAAGTTCTGGCTAACGATTATTGTGGTAGTTGCCAGCTGAGTTCAAGCTCTGCATGTCTATGTACATGTCGTGTGGTTCTTCCAAGACCAACAGCTGCAGGGAAGGAGCGACTTCCCAAGAGCAAGGTCCTACGCAATAAAGTTGATCAGAAAATAGTTCAGAGCTCAGCTCTAGCTCTTGTTCAGTCTTGTTTTACTAATGTGATGGGACATTTACATAAGGTTGAAAATTTGTATTTCCTTTTTGGTTAATGTGTTACTGTTTGCTTCTCTGCTCCTCTTCCCTGCCCTTCCCCCTACAAAGTGCCTTGGCACAGTGTTTCCCAAACTCCAGGTAACTTTGTTTCATCCTCAGGATTCTTGACAAACCATACATCATTTCTACTCTTTAATACATAATATTTTTCTTGAAATTGACTTATTCTTTTAAAATCAAATGAATGGTGTCGCAAGACTGTAATCCCAGTGACTCAGGAGGCAGGGGCAAGAGGATTGCAAGTTCCAGACCAGAGGCAGTCTGCGTAATTTAGTGAAACTTTGTCTCAAAAAAAAGTAAAAAAAATGGGCTGGGGGTGCAGCTCAGTGGTCCAGCATTTGCAAAGTATGCAAGCGTGAGGCCCTGGGTTCAACCCTCAGTACCACAAAAAAAAAAAAAAAAAAAAAAAAAAAAAAAAAAAAAAAAAAAAAAAAAAAAAAAAAAAAAAAAAAAAAAAAAAAAAAAAAAAAAAAAAAAAAAAAAAAAAAAAAGAAAAAAGAAAAAAGAAAAAGAAAAGAAAAGAAAAAGAAAAAAGAAAAAGAAAGAAAAGAAGAAAGAAAAAAATCTAAATGAATTTAGCTTTAAATTAGGCTTTACATAACCACCACAAATAGAAAAGAACTAGTTTCCTTGACCATAAATAGAAAGTAGTCATAAAATAAACTCAATAAAAATAAAGTGTAGACTCTTGGCAGATATCTGATGGCCAAAGGCTGTGTGCCTCATGCCTGATCTGTCTTCTCTGTGAAAGGAAGTGTGCTGGTATTACAGAGCGGTTGAAGATACACTAGTGAGCAATGAGATTTTCTCTGTATGTCATTGGAGGCTGAAGTAAGTTTGGAAAGGCATAGCCTTCCCCCTCTAAGAGAATTGATGTGACCTAATGCTGAGGCCCCAGGTTTGATCGCCAGTGCCACAAAAATGGATGAAGTATGTAGCAGCCCACTCCTGAAACAATCCCAAAACAATCGGCCACTGAAAACCCTATGAATAGCAGAGAAGCACTGATAATAGTACCAGGCATGGCACAGTGTCAGGTAGTGTTTTGTTCTGCTGTGCATTGGGTCACTATGAGTTGGACCTGACAGCACCTAACAACCACCACCACCACAGTGCTATGTCCAAGGACACTTGAAATCATTGTGTGGGCCCAGAGGACAGAAGCTGCTTTCCCTGGCAGCTTGTTAAAACACAGCCATGGATTCCATTCTGCAGGTCTGGGATGACTGCCCTGCGGAAGGTGGACAGGTGCCAACCACAACAACTGTGACCCCCAAGCAGGTGCACCTTCCTGTTGGTGGTTTTCAACTTTCCTCTTTGAGGGCAGCAAGCCCAGGCCCAGAGCTGGCTCCCCTGAAGGCGGTGTGGTAATCTCTGTAACCACTCACTTCCTCTATAGAGAGATCTGAGTGCCAATGGTGACCTCCAGGAGAGAACTTTTTGACCTCAGTCACACTGCCCATGGCTCTCACTGGCCAGTGGAGGAGGAAGTAGGAAGAAGTCAAACTACATCCTGGGGAAAACCCCTTTATGGAACTTCTCTGGAAGTTCAATTTCTGAATATAGGTAATAAGATGCAATTAAGAAGCGCATGAAATCTCTTGTGACGCAAAAAGTTGTTTTTAAGAAAGAAAAAAAAAAAAAACCTGACTAAACCCAGTGGGATAAGTAGATAAATAATTATGAAACTTTACAAGGTAAGACTCAAAAACCGAATGCTAGCTCCTTCTGAAGGTTGGGGGTTTCAGAAGCACATCTCCAGGCATCAAAAGTTCATGAGTTGGTTTCTGGATCTTCCTCTGAGCCCTCTGCACCATGTGAGAAAAGGAAGTTGCCATGAGAGAGCTCAGCTAGTCTCAGAATTGCCCCCCACAATTCAAACTATATCCACTTGCCCATGTTTCCTTCTAGCACTGATGTTGTTGTTAGGTGCCATCGAGTTGGTGTCCCACTCATAGCCACCCTACATACAACAGGCGAAACACTATTGTTGTGCTTCTCTGCTATTCATAGAGTTTTCAATGGTGATTGTTTTTTGGGAGTGGGTTGTTGGGTTCGTCTCCTAAGCCTACAGCACCTGATGTTCCCAGGCGGTCTCCCATCCAAGGACTAATCAGGTCCATCCCTGCTTAGCTTCCAAGATCTGATGGGATCGGACACCACAGTGGTACTGCTGCAGGCTACACTTATTATAGATGGCTTTTTAAAAAAACATAATTAGAGACATAACAAGAACCCCAGTTTTCTCACATATGACCCAAGAAGAATCAGCTCCGTGTTAATGCTCACAGGCTGCTGCACCATACTTATGTGATGCAGTTTTATTACTTTACCAAGGACAATCACCATATGTAATTCTCTGTTGATGACTAGAATTGTTTGGGATTTTTACATTGCATGCAATACTGCAGCAACCATATTTGTGTATGTAATTTTCCCTTCATTTGAAATTATTTCCTTAGGATAAAGTCCCAGTAGGGAATTTCTCAGTCAAAGGGTTGTTGTTGTTGTTAGGTGCCGTGGAGTTGGTATCCGACTCATAGCGACCCTCATAGGGTTTTCAATGGCTGAGTGCTTCCGGATTGCCTTGGGAGTAGATTGTCAGGCCCTTCTCCCATTTTTGCGGTGCTGGGAATTGAACTTGGGACCTCAGAGACTACAGCACAGCGCTCTACCCACTGAGCTAAATCCCAGCCCAGTCAAAGGGTAAGAACATTTTTTATAGCTCTCAATACTTGTTGCCAAATTGCCTTTTGAAGTAATGTATTAATTGTAAGCATATGATTTGTGCCCTCACTAGAGTTGGATATTATCAATGTACATATTTTAAAAGATATAAAATATTACCTCATTTTCGTTTTAGTATTATCATGCCTTTACAAAGAGTGAAAAGTTGAGCATTTCACCCATCTATTTATTGACTAATTATATTTTCTCTTTTGTGTGTCCTTTGATCATGGCAACCAACTTCTGGGAAATAAGTTATGCAAATGCCCTATGATTCTGAAGATCCAAGACTATGTCTTATTTACTTTGCATTCCCTGCTCCCTGGGCCTGGAACGAATCAGGTGGCCCTCACCCACTTACTTTTGTATTTCATAAATATTTACAGAGCACCTGCTACCTGCCAGCTGTTCTGTGAGCTGGGGACAGGGACATGAACAGGGCAGGGGCAGCAGACAACTGGACCAACAAAAAGACAAAGTGATTTCATATTGTGACAAAGGCCACAGAGGAATTGTCCGAATAGAGGCAGGTGGGTAGTGTAGCTCCTGTAGATAGGGGGACTGAGAAGACTATTCCTGTCATGCTCCTGCAGAAATGCTCCCATGACTTCCTGTTGCTGCACTTGGGGTAAAACTCACCCTCCTCAAAGGCCCGTAAGCCCCTGCATCAGGCCCCAGTCTGCCTCTCCAACATCACCTCCTCAATTATGCCAAAGTTGTTCTGGACTCAGGGCCTTTGCACTGATCGTTCTTTCTGCCTTGGGAAGTGCTTCTCCTGGACTCTGAATAGCAGGAATCTTCTCAATATCAGGTCTAGTTCAGTTATCAGCTCTTTTGATAATATTCTGCTGACTATCCTATTTAAAGGGCTGGGATTTAGCTCAGTTGGTAGAGCACTGCTCTGCAGTCTCTGAGGTCCCAAGTTCAATTCCCAGCACCACAAAAATGGGAGAAGGACCTGGCAATCCACTCCCAAGGCAATCCTGAAACAGTGAGCTATTGAAAACCCTATAAGGGTTGCTATGAGTCAGATACCGACTCAAAGGCACCTAACAACAACAATCCTATTTAAAATGGCATATCCTATCCCTCAAGTCACTGTCCTATTGTGCTTTATTTCCTTCATAGCATTTATCACTCTCTGAAATAATTTTATTCAACTGCTTCTTGTCTGCTGACCTCCACTTTGCATCAGCTCATGGAAGCTCCAGGGGAGCAGAGATGTTCCCTGTCTTCCTCAGCACTTCATCTTCTATAGAGATGTTTCAAGTATCTGGTGTCAACAGAATGGCCACCTGAACGTTATTCCTATAAAGTAACCACTAGCTAAAAAGTAAATTTCAATAAATGGCAATGCCGAAATTGGGAATAGTTTTTTCAAAGCATCATCAATTAAGTATATAAATTGGGACTATTGCTTTTCCATAGCCATTTCTCTGGGAATAGTTTCCTGAACTAGAAAGGAAAATGTTGGCTGGTCTAAAAGTGATACTGATACTATTAATGAGTCAAGGAAGGGTATACTTATACCTCTACCAGGGGGCTAGAATTAGGGAGAAGTAGATAGTGATTAAAGCATATCATAACATTTGATTCCATAGACAGAAAAAAATTAGATGGGCCTCGTTATTTAACCTTGATAGAAATGTTAGTTTTTTGCTGATCCTCTAGAACCTATCCTGTTGTTGTTGTTATTAGGTGCCATCGAGCCGGTATCTGACTCATAGCGACCCTCATAGGGTTTTCAATGGCTGACTATTTCGGGATTGCCTTGGGAGTGGATTGCCAGGTCCTTCTCCCATTTTTGCGGTGCTGGGAATTGAACTTGGGACCTCAAGACTGCAGCGCAACGCCCTATCAACTGAGCTAAATCCCAGCCTGGAACCTATCCTGGGACCACCATATTTCACAATCAAAGTAGCTAAAGAGGAGCTCACCACAAACCAAATTCTAATCCTGCAAAGTTCTAGTCTCTCCCTCACTAGATCTCAGTGTTCTCTGTGGTTGCTCACCTCAAAATGCAGCTGTCCACCTGTTGCTTTGGTTCTTCTTTGTGGAGAAGCAGGTGAGTGAAGAATCATTCTGGCCAGGCGTGATGGCACACGCCTGTAATCCCACAGAGCTACACCTTGAGCCCCTTTTTTTATTTTAAGCCACAGTCTTGCTAAATTACTCCAGCTGCCTCTGGCTTTGAACTTGTGATCTTCCTGCCTTGGTTTCTCCAGTTGCTGGGATTACAGATGTGCACCATGGTGCCTGGCTTATGCTCTTGATTTGTAGATAAATATGTAGAATATAGATGGAATGCACTAATAAATGTCACCTTTTCCTGCTCATCTTTTGAATCATGTGAGAAGACAAAGTATATGACAGATGGAGGTAAAATATCATTTTTATGAAGAAGTTTATTTTGAAGAATATGGTTTAGGGCTCTCTAAAGTGAATCCTGGGAGAAGAATGTGGCAATCCACTCCCAAGGTAATCCTGAAACAATCAGCCATTGAAAACCCTATGAGGGTCGCAATGAGTCAGACATGACTTTACAGCACCTAACAACAACAACAACAACAACAACAACAACAACACTGAATCCTGACCTTCGCAGGTATAGTAGTCCTGAAGCCAGATTCTCTTCTCACAGGGAAAATGTAGGACCTGAGGTAAGTTTACTCTTCTGAAATAACTTGCCATACTCTAATAAGGGTAAAATAAATAAAGACATGCCAAGAAGCTGGAAGTGTGGCATGAATTGAGTTCCCTCCACCCAAGGAAATACCAGTGACAAAAAAGAGGCATTTCACTGTGGTGAGAAGCTCTGTGCACACTGTCTCTGTAGTCCCAGAATATTGAAGTCTGAATGAGTTGAGCTAGAGGAGGGAGAAGAAAGGACGATTTCTGATTCTTACTTTCAGGCCCACTTGACTTTCTTGTTGCCCATATTTTTCCAGATAAGGCAAGGGAAGAGGCAGGGGGGCATATGCTCTCCAGTCCACCATCCCTTCCTGGCCATACTCTTCATCCTATGCCAGGCAGAGAGGTGGAATAGACAGCCATGATACACATTGACACCAATGTGATATCACATGACATTAGCAGACACTGGTGATAGAGCACTGTGGCTCTACTCCTTGATATCTTGAACCCAAGACAGGAGAGAGCAGTAGGCTCTTCTTGGCTTAGGAGACAGGATTTAAGAGATGGTAGGATTTGAGATCGTGCAGCTAATTATATGACCTTAGTCCACTTTTATACTTTCCCTAGCTTCCTTCTTAGGCATTTATAAAATGAATGTAGTAAGATGAAAATGCCATGTAAAAATGGCAGAAAGTAAAGTTGGGCATGGTGGCCCATGCCTGTAATCCCAGTGACTCCAGAGGTTGAGACAGGAGGATGGCAAATTTGAAACTAGAGGCAGCCTGTGCAGCTTATCAAGACTCTGTCTCAAAATAAAAAATGAAGCCAGGTGTGGTGGCGCACGCCTGTAATCCCAGTGGCTCGGGAAGCAGAGGCAGGAGGACAGCAAATTCGAGACCAGAGGCAGTCTGTGTAATTTAGTGAGACCCTGTCTCAAAAAGTAAAAGAATGGGCTGGGGCTGCAGCTCAGTAGTCCAGTACTTGCAGACCATGCAAGCCCAAGGCCCTGGTTCAACCCCCAGTACTACAAAAAAATTAATTAATTAATTAATTAAAAAATGAAAAAGAGATTGGGGTGTAGCTCCATGGTGGAGCACTTGCCTAGCATGCACACAGTTCTGAGTTCTATCCCTCAGTACTAAAAAAAAAAATGGCAGAAAGGAGAAAATGTTTGCAATGCATAAACTCTTGTAACTCAAAAACAAGAACACCAACTTGATTTAAAAATAGGCAACTTATTGAACAGATACTTTACAAAAAAAGAAAAACAAGTGCCTAATAAACGCATGGAAAGATGCTTGATATCTTCAGTCACCAGAAGATGTAAGTTAAAACCAGAGTGAGATGCCATGATACACCATTTAAAATGGCTACTATTAAAAACCAATAAGACTAGGTGTGGACAAAAGTGGGGTATGGCTTTTCATCATTTTGTGACCAAAATGACTGAAAGAACAGTTTAAGAGGGAGGATTTCTTTTGGGTCAAAGTTTCAGAGGTTTTGCTCCATCGTGGCTGGCTCCATTGTCTCTGGGTCTGGGGTGAGGCAGAGTATCATGGCAGCAAGAGCATGTGGGGGAGAAGATTCTTCACCTCAGGTGGGCCAGAAGCAGAGAAAAGGGGGAATACAGGAAGAGGCCAGGGCAAGAGACAGCCTCCAAGGACAAGCCCCCGGTGACCTCCTTCCTCCAACAGGCTCCACCTCCTACCTTTCACCATCTCCCAAGAATGCCATCATATCATAAATCCGTCAGGAGATTAACCCACTCATTAGCTCAGAGCCCTCAGGACCTGACTGTCTCTGGAAATGCTCTCACAGAGTCCCCCAAAGGTGAGTTTACTAATCTAGGAATTTCTCAATCCAGTCAAGTTGACAAGATTAACCATCACAGATGGGTACAACTGGCAAACTCATATATTGCCAATGTTGTTGTTGCTCTTGTTAGGTGCCTTCAAGTTGGCTCTGACTCATAGCAACTCCATGTACAACAGAACGAAATACTTCCCAACACTGTGCCATGCCCGGCACTATGTCAGTGATTCTCTGCTATTCGTAGAGTTTTGATGGCTAATTGTTTTGAGACTGTTTTGGGAGTGGGCTGCCAGTTCCTTCCCCCATTTTTGCAGTGTTGGGGATTGAACCCAGGGCCTCAGAGTATGCCGTGCAAGCACTCTACCAACTGAGCTAAACCTCAGCCCCATATTGCTAATGTTGTTGTTAAGTGCTGTCAAGTAGGTGTCTGACTCATAGTGACCCTATGTAAAACAAGTGAAACACTATTGTCAGTGCTTCTCTGCTATTCATAGGGTTTTCAATGGCTGACTGATTTAGGGGGAGAGGGTTGCCGGGTCCTTCTCCCAAGCCTAGAGCACTTGGTGTTCCCAGGTGGTCTCCCATCCAAGTACTAATCAAGTCCAATCCTGGTTAGCTTCTGAGATCTGACAGGATCAGACACCACAGTGGTACAGCTGTGGAGCATATTGCCAATGTTGTTGTTGTTGTTAGGTGCCGTCGAGTCGGTATCCGACTCATAGAGACCCTGTCTGTATACAACAGGTGAAACACTATTGTCAGTGCTTCTCTGCTGTTCATAGGGTTTTCAATGGCAGATTGATTTTTGGGAGGGGGTTACCAGGTCCTTCTCCCAAGCCTACAGTATCTGGTGTTCCCTGGTGGTCTCCCATCCAAGTACTAACCAGGCCCGACCCTGCTTAGCTTCCGAGATCTGACGGGATCGGATGCCACAGGGCTACGGCTGCAGGCATATTGCCAATAGAATTGTTAAAATAGTACAATCAGTTAAAGGATTTGACAATTCATTAAACAGTGAAGTATACACCTATCATATGATGGCAGCCATCCCATTCTAAATATTACCCACGAGAAATGAAAGCATAGGTCTACATAAAGTCTTGTCATGAATAATCATAACTTTTATTTGTAATAGTCAGAAACTAAAAACAACACAAATATCCATGAACAGAAAATTGATAAACCATACTACATTCATGCCATGGAATACCATACAGAAATTAGAAACTATTGATACACGTTACACGAATGAATCTCAAAATAATTTTTCTAAAAGACAAAAAGCCAAACCAAAACAGAACACAGTACAGCTGAATGATAACACGTATATAAAATTCTAGAAAGTGCAAACTTGTTTAAAGGAGCAGAAATAGATCAATGGTTGCTTGGGGTTGGGGTAGAGGGGTGGATAGTCTACAAAAGAGCCAGAGGAAATGTTTGGGTGTGATGGAAGTTATCTTGGTTGTAATGGTGGTTTCCCATGCATGTTCATTGATCAAAACTCACTGAATTGTGCAACTTAACTGGATACAGTTTATTGATGTAAATTAGATCTCAATAAAGTTAGTTTGTAAAGAAAAAGGAGAAGGAATAAAAATAGCCCTTTGTTTAGATTCTAGCACAAGGAGTGATTCCAACTGAGACACAGCACAATATGATAACAGGCACAATATGATGGGCTTTAAAAGTATAAAGATATATAAATGGATCATTTAGGTCATAGGATGAACAAACTCTTCCTCCTATTCTTGAATGGAGACTCTGGGATAATAAGACCCTAACCTGCTGCATAACAATATATATATATAATTTAAAAAAATTTAAAGTCAGAGTTAAAACTCAGGCTGACAGTCACAAAGTGCTATTGGTTTTCATCCCTCTGGCTGGGGCTGGACACAGATGTTGAGGCCCCAGACTTTAAGAAGAGAGTCCTGGCTGGGCACAGTGGCGCATGCCTGTAATCCCAGTGATTCAGGAGGCAGATGCAGAAGGATCGAAAGTTCGAGACCAGAGGCCGTCCGCATAATTTAGCGATACCCTGTCTCAAAAAGTAAAAAAATGGGCTGGGGATGCAGCTCAGTGGTCCAGCACTTGCAGAGCATGCAAGTGCAAGCCCTGGGTTCAACTCCCTGTACTGCAAGAAAGGAAGAGAGGATTGAGCTGGGTATGATGACACATGTCTATCATCCCAGTGACGTGGGAGGTTGAGGTAGAAGCATTTTGAGTTCAAGACCAAAGGCAGCCTGTGCAATTTAGCAAGACCCTGTTTCAAAATAAAATACTTTGAAGGGGGGGTGGGGGCAGAGGGGGAGAGCCTGGAATGCTTAATGGCCCAGGTTCAACTCCCAGTACTAGGGGGGAAAAGGAGAGGAGGAGTGGATTAAGATCCTAATCCAAGTGACAAAGCTGGCTCCTGAAACATGGTAAGACCTCAGGGGCTGAGATGGAGGGAGTGAGAAGGGGAACCCGGCAGGGGTGCTGTAATGAACAACCAAGGGTAGGGATCAAACCCTCTGGTTTAGGTCTTTCTTCTGTACCATATTTCTTTTACCTTGATCTTTTACCCACAAACCTTCAGTAACACAAGGTTAAATGCTACAATTTAGTGTTTACAGTGTTTGGAGCATGATTAGGGGTCCAGGTCCAAGAGAGTGAACTGTAGAGAGCTGTGGAAGCTGGGGATGAGATCCCACAGTTTCTGGAAGTGGCCATCAGAGAGGCCCAGGGTGATGGTCCACAGCAAAAGGTGATAAAAGTAAAGCAAGAAACAGTTTACAAAAACACAGAAATACTTCTCAGGGATTCTCAGGACTATTTGTTGTTGTTGTTAGGTGCCGTCGAGTCAATGTCCGACTCATAGCGACCCTCTGTACAACAGGGGAAACACTATTGTCAGTGCTTCTCTGCTGTTCATAGGGTTTTCAATGGCAGATTGATTTTTGGGAGGGGGTTGCCAGGTCCTTCTCCCAAGCCTACAGCTTCTGGTGTTCCCAGGTGGTCTCCCATCCAGGTACTAACCAGGCCCGACCCTGCTTAGCTTCCGAG
>VMDO01027719.1:13923-24976 GCA_007922755.1 Pedetes capensis | reverse complement strand
ATGGTTAACATATTTAACAATGCACAAGGGTTTTGCTAACTTTTCCTTCAAACAATATAAGGACCATAGACTATCACTAAGTGATCTTTTCACTCTCTGCCATATTATTGTTGACTAGCACTTTACTTCCATCTTGCTTTTAAGCCCATGAAGTCAGTTATAGTTCTTATTAGCTATTGTCAGGTTTTTATTTGAAGTTATAGATATGTTTATTAATTCCTTTGATCAATATTGTTACCTATGTTTTCTTCCTATCTTCTGGATTCATTCATTCCTTCATTTAAAAAAGCATTATAAGATATATGTTTTTATATTTTTAATATCTCTTTGATTGGGGTGAGCTTTACAACTTATAGCACATTATAGTTAATTGGCAGCATTTTTCTTTTATTGATGTAGCATAAAATTTATGACATTTTTATACAGTGAAATATGGTTGTTCACTTAGTAAAGGGCTATAAGCGAACAACACTCAGACTTTGTATGTATAAAAGTATCATTATTTCATCCTTGCTCACTAACTCTGAGCAAGTTTAATTTGACAAGCATTTTCCCCTAGCACTTTGAAAACACTATTCCATTTGTTTCTGGTGTCTATTGATGCTGTCAGTTTAATTGTCATTTCTTTGGAAGTAATTTATCTATTCTTTCTCATAGCTTTTAAGGATAAGACATATGTGGTTCTCATTTCTCCATAAACTTTCTTTATTTCTGAATTTTGAAGACTCTTGAGTATGTAACAGAAAAATCAAAGATTTCAAAGGTACAGCAGTTCTGAGAATAATCAGGTCAAAGATGTGGCTATGGCAATGGTGGCTGAACTGGTAGGTGACTAAGGCACCTGATTATGAGGAGGTTAGCAGAAATAAAAAGAAGGAAAATTGGTATGTTGGCTGTGATGTACTCAGGACTTAGATGGTGGCAGGTCCTGTGGTTATGATTAAGGCAACAGCTGGGCATGGTGGCACACACCTGTAATCCCAGGGACTTGGGAGGCTGAGGCAGGAGGATCATAGGTTGGAGGCCAGAGGCAACCTAAGTAACTTAGTGAGACCTTGTCTTAAAATAAAACATAAAAAATGCCTGGGGGTGCAGCTCAATGGTACAGTGCTTGCAAAGTATGATTCAGGTGTGGGGTTTAGTCCCCTAATACCAGGAAAAAAAATGATGATTGTGGAAAAAGATTGAAAATTTCAATGCTTGGAAAGAAAAGCTTAAGGAGCTGGTAAAATCAGAGACAAAAGGTGGAGGGAGGAAAATATGATCTAACTCTTTGGTATGAAATTCCAGGCAGCAAAGTTTTCTCCTCTGGTTGAATGAGTGATGACTTAGGCAACATGGAAGGAATTAAAACACTTTGACCCATTCACTGACATAGGAATTGTAGAGAAAGGAGTTATAGATAAAGTGCTTCTTATCAAGATTTTCTAATCCACTTGTTTAACAGTTTTTGATTCTACATAATTAAAATTTCTATTGGAACAAACTCAGTCACCTGCTAATTATTCCTGATAGTTTCTGTTTTGTTAGCTTTAAATCTGATGATTATAGTTTAATTTTACAGGTGGCATTGAAAAAAAGAATCCAAAATATTTGATATCTCATAAAATTTTCATTTTTATATTTTATAAGACTCACATATTTTTGACATTAAGGTTGGTTTAGGTTAGCCCACTTTTCCAAAGTATAACTTTAATGATTTGCTTTGAAATGGTTATCCATGTAGAGTATAACTGCTACTTTTCTGTACTTCTCTGGGTGCATTTATATTCTTACGAGGGATTTACTTTTGCTCAACAGTTAAACATGGCAAATGGAAGTTATTAATTTTGTAGGATTTGTCAACTTTCTTTTGCTTTTGACTCTCAAGGAACTTACATCAACTCAAACTTCCTATAAAGCAAACTTTCTCTACTAAAGAGAAGGTTCTATCCATGACTCCTTTTGTTTTTAAGTCAATGGTGACTGTCAGGGGTGTAAGCTTCTGGTCTGTGGATGCATTTTCTCCTAAGTGTACTCCACTTCTTATTGATGACAAAAGTTCTGTCGAACATAATTTTCCAGTATATCACTTGCACTTACTTGGAAAATTTATTGTTGCTTTCACTTTCACTTCATGGTGAATTAGACTCAAATACCAAATGAGCCCCTTGCTCTGGGTCTGGCTACTAAATTTGATGCTCAGATTCCTAGATGCAGCCCTTAGAAATCCCAGTTGTATCCAAATTTTTTTCCCTTGGAAGTATATGTTCAACCCAGGGCCTTGCACATACTTTAGTGCTCTACCATTGGGGTATATCCTCAGTCCATTTTAAGTTTTTTATTTTGAGTCAAGATCTCACTAAATTACACAGACTCATAACTCTCCTGTCTCTGCTTCTTATGTTGCTGGAAGGATCGACCTGTAGTACCGTGACCGGCTCCAAGGTATTATTAATGGCACAGGAACCAGGAGTAATCTTTATGCTCTTGAGCCCACTCCTAATTATTTCCTGAAGTAATGTTTAGCTAAGAATATTAGAAAGTATTCATCCAAACTCAGATTTTTATTGTTGTTGTTGTTTACTGATCATTCTTCCTTCTCAGTTGCCAGTTATATTCAATCATAATTGCTCAATACTTTATTTTTTGTCATATTTAATTCTCCGGAACAATGTTTCCTACACATAGTTGTGTTCTTCTCACTATCAGTTAAAAAATTCTGAAATCTTTCCAATTTTAAGTTTCCTTTTAGTAGCACTTTATCATATTTCTTTGCATGAATTGAACATAAAAGGTAAATTACAAGTCAGAAATAAGCACAAACATAGCAGCAGCCATCTAGTTTAAGGAAAGAAATGTTGCAAAGACTACATGAGCACACAGGAAAGCCAATTTGAAAGAATTGAATAGTGTTAAGTAGTTTGTGGATCATAGTTGATAAGTTTAGGCTGTTGACAGTTTTAGATGGAAGATTCATCAAAATAAAACTAGATACCAGATGTGTGTTTCAATCTGTAAGCATGGGCTGTACAATGTGAATTACATGATGCTGGAAAGATCTGTTGTCAATTTTTTTTCTCTTCTTGCCTCAATATTGACCCTGTCTTGTAAGAATTCGTGATTGTGTGTGTCAGTGTTTACGCATGTGCATATGTGTATGTGAACTTGTCTGCTAGTGATTGCCCTAAAGTCTAAAGATATATAGATATTTTCTTATTGCTCAGAATTACAAGAATAAGAAATCTTTATTATAAAACATTTGTAAATACAACCCCCCCAAAATAGATATATAATCCTAATACTCAAGAATAATGTAAAAATACTGGTATATAAATTTGGCAGTAGAAAAGACCTTTCCAAATGGTTTTTCACTATTTTATTCCATTAGTAATAGTCATGAATATTTTTTCCATCTTTAACTTTTCTGCTGAAATGTTTTGTTATCTGCTTTGTATACAGAATTTGATGGGTCATATGTCCAGCCTCCATCAAAATATGTGCCACTAAGAACAAGTGAAGACTGCAGCTAGGATAGACTATATGAAATTCCCTATCTAATTTTCTTTATCTAATTCCCATACTACCTGCCGCAAATTATTTTACATTGTACAAATTTTTTCATGATTATGACACTCTCATTTGTAATTTTTCTAACACAAAGATGAAGTAAAATCCACAATTTTACTCAATCAAAAGATATCTTTAATTATCTTTGCAAACTTTATGTTTGCATTGGAAAATTGATGCCAAGTCTTTTTAAGTTCAAAGAAATCATTCTTAACTGGTTTACTCTTGAGGCTTTGAAGTTTATTTCTTTTAATGAACTTTATATAATTATTCTATTGAAATTACTAAAAGTACTTCTGTAATTACT
Source organism: Pedetes capensis (assembly GCA_007922755.1). Classification (NCBI taxonomy): domain Eukaryota; kingdom Metazoa; phylum Chordata; class Mammalia; order Rodentia; family Pedetidae; genus Pedetes; species Pedetes capensis. The sequence continues at coordinate 21,120 of VMDO01027719.1, read as the reverse complement.
TATGGTGCAGTTGTGTTGGCATTTGAAATCATTTACTTTTTTTTCTTGATCAGTGAGATTTCCATTGTAGGAAGCAAAACACTATAATAAAGACCTATATGGAAGTAATGGATGTGTGCTACTCAGGAGCACTCTGAATAAGAGATCTGCTCTGCCAAGTTCCCTGGTGGTGTCCAACTACCTCCTTTTCAGAATCCTCTTCAGAAATCAAGGAATTTCTGTTCTAATTTAACATCTATCAGTCACTGACACAGCACTGTAGGAAAGCCAGAGTCTAGCCTTTCCTGGCCAATTCATCCCTGACTAATGGTCAGATTTTGCTATGTGCCTCCCCATTGGCCTAGCCAAGACTTTCCTAGAAGTGTCCAGTGGTCAGGCTCTTCTTACTTAAGCCTCTTCTTTCTCCCCTCTCTTCCTTTATGGTGTCAGACCTGCATGCTTCTCTGAGAGCCTTCTTTACCTTCTTGCTTACTCTTCCTTCTATCTTTCATGGGCATTTATGCAATAAGTCATTTGCACTTCCTATTTTGTCTTGATATCTTCTTCTAGAGGAGCCCAATGGATGCAATTTTTGTGGTTTTACATGGTCATAATTATGGTTGTCTACTGGTTGATGTGAATGGTCAATATAATTTAACATGTGTATTTATTATTTTGGATTCATTCAAAACCAACTGTCTCTGAGTACATAAAACAAAAATACTAAGAACAAGTAACTATGACACATAGAATGACAAAAATTAAATTTATCTCATCAATAAAGCCCACCCCAAAGATCAGTGAGAAATTCCTTTCAATTACTAAAAATAGTTTGAAACAGATGTTCCTTGTGCTATAACTTCAAAACTACTAACTTCAGACTACAGAATAATGAACACGAAACATGTTCTAGACCTGAGGGCTCAGCACCAAGAATTCTCTGGTCACCACCCTAGTTGCCAAACTTTGAGAATAGGCATTAAGGGATCCCATTCAATGTACTCTGAAACTACTATCAATTCCAAAGGGTTTGTGGTCAAGGAACTCCCACTTCCTGTTGACAATATGAGGAGGCTGTAAAGGTTTGGCAACAAAAATGAGTTCTGCATGAAGCCAAATGACAACTATTATAATTCTTTGGGAGGATGAGAACATATTTTGAATGTCTCCACCATTAAGATACATTTAGAAATGCACAAAGACCATCAGGAATAGTTTTATTCATAAATAGGAAATATATTTCATTCACTAAATTTAAGAAGAAAAAAGACTCTATGCAATAAACAAACATATAGAATTAGAAGCAGCAGAAATGCATGAACTCTTCACAACACACTTAGTTCAAAGGAAAGGATAAATGAAGAGATGATGAAAAGGTATGGTGTTCCCAAAATCTGTTTTCAAATCCATGATAGAGCCAATGCCAAATCACTCACTGGAAAATAAAAGGCGAGCTTGTTTACACTGAGATTTTCTTTCCTATCTTATCCACATCCAAATAGCCTGTGTCAACTACCTGCTAGTTCAAACCAAACTGGTTTAGATAGGATCCTTGTTTTATACTATGATTTAATAAAACCTCATAAAAGAGGTAATCTCTATCCCTCAATTATAAAGCTGTGGCCTTGACCTTTTACTGTCCAAATGTCCCCCTTGAGTTTATCATCTCCCCAATGAATTTTCAGGTAGACCGTTTGTTTTAGGAGAGTCTGGAATAGATATTCTTCATGGTGTCTCCACGGACCATGCAAATTTTCTATAACATCACGTTAAAAGTATTTGTTATTCATTTGTGATTAAATACAATGATATAATTGAGGACAGATTGTTATTGTTGTTGTTGTTATTAGGTGCCATTGAGTAGGTGTCCAACTCATAGCAACCCTATGTACATCAGGTGACCCTAGGTACAACTATTGTCAGATTGCCATTTGTATTTGATTTGTTGTTGGATTCCCAATGCCTTGAGTTCCTGGTTATCACTTGATAGGTCTTTGTTACAAGTGGAATTACCAAACACACACTTTTGAACTAGACGGTCCACATTGTGCACTCCTTCCAGAAAACTTACTACCAGCAAATAAATGTAGTCTAGATAGGGAAGATATATTATAATTATGTTTGAAGATTTGTTCTCCAATGCTAAGTCTGTATTTGTCCTACGGTATTAATGCTCTACTGCTTGTGAGAGTGGGAGACTTGCTGATAGACACATCAGTGTGGGAGCCCCTGTGAGTACCTAACAGCAATTTAATGGCAGAGTTCTGAATGTATATGAGCTCACAACCAGGTGAGTGGCATATGCCTAAACTGAGAAATGCATAGTCATTTATTTAAAAATAAGCTTTCAGAAAGAGTTGTTCAATATGTTTTCCACCCTTCTTATGTTTGAGGTAAATCCTTGTTACTTTTTTCCCCTGAATGTTCTTGAGGAAAAAATATTTCAAATTAGAAGTTGCATTACCTTATAGAAAGATTTCTCCTTTTTTCATGTGGTCAGTGTCTGTGAAGTCCAAAATGTGGATGTAGGAGTTTCAGATACTTGGAAAAGCAACCTCCTTTCATAGTTTTATCCTATGGTGCCTTAAATAATTCAAGTTGAGAAATCATGAGAAAGCTCATTCTTTTAATGATTATATAAAAATCTTATAGCTGTCACCATAGAACAAAAGAACCTTTTGAATGATATTTTCCAAGAAGTCTGTGACAAAGTTTGATATTCACTTTCTTGCAAGAATAACACCTTTTGCTAAGTTTCAAATCATTTTCAGTAAAGAATCTGCTGTTTTAAAAGATTCAAATTTAGTGAATATTTTGTTACAATTTCTGTGTCAAATGACTGCATGGGAATAATCATATTAATTTTAACCCTACCTGTCATGTTCTACATGTTTCCTGTGGGTATCTAATTTATAAATACATGATTTATAAATTTATATTTTATAATCATCATGATAGACCAATTAAGTATATATTATTATCCCTACTTTAGGGTTGGAAAATTGAGACTCAGCTATATGTGATGTCAAGTTCTTCACAGGTAGTGAAAGATTAAACTGAGGTTTAAATTTGAAATTCTGTACATCTGAGGTGAATGCTTTCAACCCTTTGCCTAGTAATATTTGATATGGTATAAAATATAGGAATTATGGACAAAGAAATTTGAATTTGGATAATAATTGAACATCGAGGGTATATGAGTTTTAAAGTACATTTAGTTCTTCTAAGGCCAAAGATGAACTTTTAATAAACAAAATCAACAATATAACTTACATTTGCTTTTCAATGTAGCACAAAATGCAGATCAATGATAAACTAATAGTGTGCCCATTTCTTTTTCATTCAATACTATTTTATCAATTGTTGATCATAGCACTATTGAAAGTATATGGCAACCTTAGTTGATTTCAGTTAAAACACAAAATTTTTAAGACACAGATTACAATGAAAATGTTACTTTGGGGGAATGATCAAAACCCAATAAACTTGTCCAAAAAATAAAGAAAATTTCATTAAAAAATAATTAAAGCTGAGTGCCACTGCAGTGATGCATGCCTGTAATCCCAGTGGATCAGGAAGCAGACACAGAAGGATCACAAATTCAAAGTTAGAGGTAGCCTATGCAACTAAGCGAGACCCTGTTTCAAAACAAAAAATTTAAGTTAAATTAAAAAGAGGTGGCAGTGCAGCTCACTTGTAGAGCACTTACTTAACATGTACAAGGTCCTGTGTTCAATTACCTAGTACTGAATAAAAGGAAAAAAGAAAAAAAGAACAAGCAGGTTGTGGTGGCACACACCTGTAATCCCTGCACTTGGAGATACAGGTAAGTAGATTAAAAGATTGAGGATTGTCTAGGTTGCATAGTGAGATCTTGTCTCAAACAAAACAAAACAAAATTAAACTTAAAAGTTGACTAATAATGCAAATGGTGAATTAAAAAATTAAAATGTATTTCTTTCATGGCAGTAAGCATGAATTAATTAAATAATAAGATTATAGTATCTTACTAGTAGTTTTATAAAATTTCTAAAAATAGTGGTTTATTGTAGGGAATTATCTGGACACCACTGGGTTGGACCAGGAGGGTGCTAGGGCGGAGGCTTGCTCAGTCTGGCCAAGGTCTGAACCCTCCCCAGTTCCTGCCCTGTTCCTGCCCCTCCCACTTCTGGCAACCCTTAACCCAGGAACCTGGACTGGGACCTATTTGACTACCTAAGAGTGAATATGGCTACCCAAGGCCCAGTTCACCCTTCACCTACTTTACTCCTACCCCTCCCATTGAGTGATCCAAAGTGGCCCCCAAACAGCCCAGCTATGGCATGGACACCTTCAACCTGATTGGCTACCTGGAGCCACCCGATTGGTTACTAAGGGAAGCTTAGTGATTGGTCCAGCCTGCATTTAACCCACCAATCGTAAGTGCAGTTTTTCAAACCCCCTCATGGAGAGCTGCCCTTTCTGGTTATGAGCCTCTCTCAAATTGGTTATACCCCCACCTAGAGTGTATATAAACAGACCATCAACTACCCCAAGCATCCTTTTGTCTCTTCCTTCCTGACCACCTGGATCCAGATTGTCACACCCCACTCCTGACTTTGAGAAGAACCTCAATCAAGGGCCGAGAATGCAGACTCTGAGAGTCAAGAAGACCTTGAGCAAATCAAGAGGAGCTCTCAATCCCCCCTGCCCCAGGGAAGAGGTGAGAGGAGAAGACGACCAGTGAGAGGTAACATCATCAGAACATCAGTACCACCAGTGAAGACACTAGAGCTATTCGGCACTTTGATAGAGTTGTTAGTCCATCGTAGTAGCAGCAACCCGGTGTTGCCAGATAGAGAGCTGTATAGTCTTTAGGGTCTATTGCAAAGGAGTTGTTGTTGTTGTTAGGTGCCATCAAGTCGAGTCCAATTCATAGCGACCCTCATAGGATTTCAATGGCTGTTTCGGGATTGCCTTGGGAGTGGATTGCCAGGTCCTTCTCCCATTTTGGATGGTGCTGGGAATCGAACTTGAGACCTCAGAGACTGCAGAGCAGCGCTCTACCAACTGAGCTAAATCCCAGCCACTGCAAAGGAGTAGCGTAATAAAATTCTTGTTTGTTACTGAAGGCTCCCGAGGTCATTCGTGGCACCACCACCGACCAGCTCTTGCCCGCTCCTGAGGGTCCCTGAGTGAACTGGTGTGGTAAAGCTCCATGCTCTTTTGCTGGGCTGAAGCAGACCCCAACAGTTTATATATTAAATGTTTCAAAAATTAATTCATTATTGCAATTAATTTTACACAATGTAGGATTTGGTTTATTGAACTTAGCAATGCAGAATTTGGTTTCTGCTCCAAAATCATCTAGAAGTGTTTTTTTTGTTGTTGTTTTTTTTTTTTTTTTTTTTTTTTTCTGCCTCAGAGTGGTTAACAACACTCATCACTACAGCAGAAGTTGGAGATGGCTGAGCCAGTCTTTGGGAGTCTATCTACAGATAGATTTCCCAACATAAAAAGTAGTAGCAAGCAAAAGGCAGGGTGTTTTAGAGGGGAGAAAAAAATCTCAACAATATATTTGATTATTATTATTTTTTCTAATTTAAAGTAACTTTTGAACAGCTGCACAATTAGATGTTGAACATGTTGTATAAAGAATATGGACTCTGAGGCCAAAGAGGCGATCCTTGTCATTAATGCCCTGGTCTAGGAGCTGAGTGAGCCCACAGAGGGGCATGAGCACTGCCCCCATGCTTCTGCAACTTTCTTACTTCACATTTCATGACCCAAACCAAAAACACCATAGTAACTGATGGAGAAAGGTAGCTCAACTTAGTTTTCTAAGGAAATTTATATCGTGAGTTTGATGCCCAGAAAGACTCCGTAGTATTTCCTTTGTGATCCAAGGGGCTTGCAAATACATACCATAAAAGCTTAAGGAAATACATTAGGTATTATTAAGTCATGCATTTCTCACATGTAAAAATTTCTGATATTTCTTAGTTTGTTTTAGAGACTTCATCCAAATGGGAAAAATGGAGCTGAATGTGTTCACATAGCATAAGACTATTTAAAGAGAAAGGAGAGGCAAACATGAAACTCAAATTTTCATAACAAAGAAAAAGATAAAAGAAAATAGTTACCCTTTGTTTAGTCTCTGTTAGAGAACAAATACTCATAATTAAACTGTAACTGGAATCAAAACGTAGTTTGGGATAAACAACCTAAATGGTCTCCAAGTTAAATTACAGTACTCAGTTCTCTATTGTTGGTTTGTTCTCTCCAGTTCCACCAGAAAGCAGAACCGTGGGGATTCTATGTTTGCATGTCACCAGGCAGGTTCTCTCATGCTAAGAAGCTCAGCAACTTGTTTGAGTCTGGCCACTTGCTCACCATCTGGAACTACTTCATATTCTCATTAGTAAGAAGAAAGAAAAGGAAAAAGAAAAAGAAAGCAAGGAAGAAAGAGAGCAATATTTCTGTGTTGCCTTTTATTTGTAAAGGTGTTGTGTTTCTACTAAAATCAGGTGTCCATTTCATCTGGAGGCACTCTACCAGTGCTGGATTCAACCACAGAATTACTCCCTAGGATTATGTCAGTTCTGGATCTCATGCCATTACTCTAGATTTATAATAGGAAAATGTAGTTTTGATATTTAAAAATAAATGTACAGTCTTTTCTTCTGTCTATATTAATTAATTTCAGTTTATATTCCTCAATTTGCTGTAGTCTTTGTGAAGATTTGCTTAGTTTGTGAGGTAATTTGACCAAGGAAGTTTTTTTCTAAAGAAGAAACAGCTTATATGACATGTGCTCTGGGTTTTACTTTGCCATGAATAGGGATAGAGTGTGGGGACATGCAGGAGTAAGAGTGGGGTAGAGAGAGAGCTGACAGTGTGTCCACAGAGAGGCTGCTGGGGGTTAACTTGGTTGGTACAGTCCTGCTCTGCCTTCTCTGTGGTCCTGGGTTCAATCCCCAGCACCACAAAAACAGGAGAAAGACCTGGCAGCCCACTCTGGAAACAATCCTGAAACAATCTGTCACTGAAAACCCTGTGGATAGCTGAGAATCACTGACAGTGCCAGGCATGGGGCATTTTGGGGAGTGTTTCCTTCAGTTGTACACAGGGTCTCTATGGGTCGGATCTGACTCCATGGCACCTAACAACAACTCTTTTCACCAAAATGTATACTCTAGTAGAAATACTATTTAGTCATTTCTCCTCCTCCTCCTCCTC